>JAWQUT010000781.1:143589-157201 GCA_033807755.1 Ellobium chinense
TTTTTTTTTGCTTTTCATGACTGTGCAAAGATGGTCTTAAAGAGAGTGATCAGAAAACGATAAGCTAATGATGACCTTGTTTTTCAATTTGAAACAGTGTTATACAACACTGATAGCTGATAATGACACTGGCAGCGCAGGTCGAAGATGGAAAAAAAAAAAGCAGAGCTGTCATTTGTGTTCTAGCCCATTATCTGGTTTTCAGTGCTTGTGCAGTACAATATCAATAATGCGTGTGAACTACTACTGGGAAAAAGTACATGATTAATGTTTATTTAACCTCGAGATTTACTTAATAAACAAATTCTAAATTCTTAATTCTAAATTCAACCTCTATATGGATATAAGCGTTATGAAGAAAAACATTATTTCTACTATATGCGCCATCTCATTTAGAAATTTCGCAACAGTAATTAATATAATATTTATGACAATCGGCCATGTCGTACGTTTCAAAAGAACACAAGTTACAGTAATAAACAGCCTAGGCGTGTAAAGATGAGCATGCATTAGTGAGCACGAGAAGCACCATTTTGGAAAGTTATTAAATTTGTTTGTAATGCCACAATCATTTCTCGCTTATGCGTGGACTTGTCAATTGAAGTCTCCCCTTTTTCTGCAGAAAATATATCTTCGGTGATTGAATTCACCACACTGACACAGATCACTCTGCCTCAGTCTCCCTGTTATGTAAAGAGTGCTTTGTAGTTGGTTCCTCAGCTTAAACGTACTGCCGCAGGCTCTGCAGCTTTGTATAATCTTTTCAGTCATCCACCTGTTGTTCATTTCTAGGTGACAGATCATTACAACAAACCCCGTAAAACTACTGTGTTCTCCCCTGAAGCACGAGACGCAGAGACGCTGCTCACCTGGCCTGGATATATAGACTGGACGGAGCCAATTATTTTGCACGGTAATTTTTTTAAAGATAAGTTACGCTCTTTTACTATTATGGGGGATGTGGACTTCATTTAACTGTTACTGGGCCTGTAACATTTCAGACTGTACGCATGCATCTTACTATCATAAGAATTAGTTAAATTGATTTCAATTGAACGCTACCAACGGTGCATTTAGCACCGATGCATTAATGTAATGCTTACAGTTATGAAAGATCCCACCGATAATATGCAAACTCTCAATTATCATTATCTCCACCGCTGCCACCTGCACTAGTATTAGTAGTATCATGACCACATTCACCTCCGTTACTCCTATACATGCCATCATCATCAAAAGCATCAATACCATGGTCAGCTATCATAACCACCACCGTGGCATGGCCATGGCCATCACCATCAATTCCACCATCTGCACCACCATCCCTGCGACAACTGGCACCATCAGCACCACCTGGGCTAGCAGCAAGTTCAGAAATAGCATAACTACCACCAGTTCTCCTTTTCACTCAGCCCTATCGCCAACTGTGTTGCCAGTCGCACAGACCGTTAGTTACAGAAATGGCTGTGAGACACCAAAAACTGTCCCATTGACTTTGATGGAGGCAAACCCAGGAGACATCGTCCACAGGTCAGTATCGAAGAAAAATGTGAGCATAATAGGCTGTTATGTCTTTAATTGCAAAGGGAATTGTTGTGGTGTACATTAATATTTTGCAGCGCATTTACGTTAGAAACTGGATGTTAAGTTCCACATCATTATATAGTAAGTATACCTGATTATGAAGTATGACATTGATATGCATTGATTCATTATTCTTCTATCAAATCATTTTTCAGGGCGACCTCGCTAAGAAGTATTCCTCAATAACATGAAACCTTTTTTTTCATGCATATTGATTTTCACTCATAATTATATACATGTATATGAATTTGCATGTGTTTGTATTATGATGAGATGTATAACATATATAGTAAAGAAACTAGCGTAAAAGAGCAAGCAGCTAGAAAGCTTTACATAACCACGGCATAATATAAAGGACGTTTCGAAAAATATGTCTTTACAACGAAAGTTTCTGCAAATATGCTAATACAAAGGACGTTTCGGGAAATATGTCTAAGGTATATTTTTAAGGCATATTTACTGGAACGTCATTTGTATTGTGTAAAGCTTCCTACCTGCTTGCTCTTCTACATTCGATGTATAGCATAGTATGCCATTGTACATCAGTTTGTCTATGGGGTCCAAAGAGCCCTTTTTTTTCTATTTTCAATGTACTTTATATCGAGTTTCTTCTACGGTTCATATTATTCCAGTCAGACCAATGGTATACTATTTCGAAAATGTAGACGATAAAATATCGTGTTCCACAAATTCTATAAGATAAGACTAACTCCCCATTTTACAAATGGAAGCAAGATGACTGAGGTCTATCGGTTACATTACTCTGATAGGCAACGCGCAGAGGCGATACGATACTTTGCGCACCGAAAGGGTCCGAAAGGCATCATACTCATAGATGAATGCATTAGACTCCACGAAAAAGTTGGATCACGGCGGGCAATCGGACCAACCAATCCCAAAAATCTAACGTAGGAAAAACAAGAGAAGTGGTATGTTGCCGATTTTAGCCAACTAAAACACGGTCAGGATTGTCCTTTAAGTAAACCAGAAAGACTGGTTCTTCTACGATTCACATCAAGGGAGGAGTAGGGAAAGGGAGTTTCCAACGTCCACCTTTATATATAGACTATAGATTAGGCAACTTTGATATCAGTTTGTTTAGTATTTTAGGCAGTTCTAAGGACAATACATAGACTAGTCTATATTCGAATGTTCGAGAAAAAAAAAATACAAGCCTGTAGGATTTCAACGCAAATCATCATGCAGTAAAAAAAAAACACACATACACACAATCCCGATTGTCTTCGAACTTATGACCGGAGGTAATGTATAGCTTACCAAAGCTTAAGTCCATTTACCTCATTTGTCCAAAATATTATTCTGTCTGTGGTCATTTACAAGAATTTCCACAGTCTCTAAGTCTTCTTAAGTCTTCTTTAATAGTTGATAGCCGTTAATGAGCTTTATAAAAATGCTGTGTAAAAGATGGTCTTTTGTTTCCTTTCCGGGTTACGAACCGATAGAATGACGTAAACAAGCTAAGTGGTCGCCTTAACGATAAGAGCTCCGCACAGAGGGCCATACCCCAAAATCAGACGTCTCTAACCCAAATTTTTGATTTAGTTTACAGAAGTTAACGTGCACGTATTATTATAATCAGTTTGCGACTCCGCATGGTCAGTCCACTAATCGATTCTTTTTTTCTTGCTCAGACCAGACATCCCAGATGACTTGACTGTAAGAAGCTTGGACCCGGAGAGAGATGTAGAGTTTGTGTTGTCCACCTGGGAGTATGCCCGAACTCATACTGGTCCTTACGTCAGAGAGTTGATAAAGTCTTTTCCATCTGTTGGCGTGTTTGACAGGTATCATCCATCCATCCATCCATCTATCCATCCATCCATCCATCCATCCATCCATCCATCCATCCTTAAACCATTCCCAAGTCACTTCGTTAATAAATACTGCAATGTGCAAGACTATCCATGTCTTCATAGTCACAGGTAGGGTGCCGAGCAATAGGCAAACGGGGCTTTCGTTGTGCTTGTCACAACCGAACACACTGATCAAATATCATAGGCAAGAATGTCACCAAGTCACTGGTTAAATTACTGCGTCAAAGTTTGAGATTGGCATTATTTTCTTGCATTGTCTAATACAGGCTTTTGTCCCCTTCACTCAAAACGCTCACTCAAATAAATAAAATAGGCGATCTGCCCATGTCTGTGAGCATATGATGGTGCAATGTTTTCTCATTCCCTTGTTTCCAGGGGCGGCAAATGTCTGGGCGTAGAGCTGGGAATTGAATGGGGATTTCTAGGAATGCTCTACGTCACACCGGAAGCAAGGGGGCGTGGTCTCGCCAAAATCCTGATTTCTCGACTGGCGGAGCAGTACTTCGAGGAGAACCTCCCAGCCGTAATTTCCACGGCCATTGACAATGCTGCGTCCATTACCCTCCATGAGAAGATGGGTTTCAGAGGCGTATGTTCTCTTACTCTTATGTATCACACACCTGCCAACTACCAACAAAACGGTTAACCGGACTCAGTGATAACACAGTCTACACCGTTGAATTCTACGGTGGAAACTTGGGAAGGACAATAGATCAGCTATGGATGTGCATTGTACACGCTGTGGAATAGAAAAGTTTTAGTTATTACAAGCTAAAACCCATGCAGAAGTTTGCAAGGACTCGGATATTATCTCAGACAAACACAAATTCGCTCAGAATAGTACTGATATTTAAATCGTTTTTTCCCTCTCTCGAGATCAATACAGTCGTACATGCATCATAACTTTCCACTCACTTTGGCAGTGCTTACTTAAGGTTCATGAAAGACGTTATTATACTTACAGTCCTGTGCTGTGCCACCGTCTTTGCAACAGGCACTCTGCATAACCCGAAAGACGGTTAACCCGAATCCGGCTTTTACGGCATTTAAAGCGTCATTCTAAAGACAGCGCTGACAGATGTTATCAAACTGATGTACCAAGATTCATTTCTGCAGGAAAAACAGAGAAGAAGATGTAATTCTTTTTTAAGTGTTCTTTGCACCGACAGATAGTGAAGAACTTTCTGACCGCAACATACCACTGTGGATTATTGGAATATATTAGGTGCGTTGAACTACTCAACAGGCAATATTTAATACATGTGATGGGCTTCCTAATAAAACGCTTTATCTACACCCGGACTCTCGCTAATTTTGCCTAGTTTAGGTAGCAGAAGGAGCATTTAGTATATATACATATTTCCATTTGAAGGAGCAACATATCTCCTATATTAATTTATCATTGTATTTCACCTTTCAATAAACACAGTCTTTTTAGTATGGTCTTCTTTTGCCACGACACCCCACTAGCGTTTAAGACGTTTTGTCATAAAGCCCTTCATGTGTGCTGCCCTACCTGTTAATGGACTATTCCATATTTCAGTTTATTGTACTTCACAGCATTTGATTTAACGTCGAATATATTAGTCTGGAAGAATCATTTGTACTAATGTGAGCAGTCGGGAAGTGTGTTAGGGTCACGGGTGAACATTAGACTCATAGGTGAAAGTTAGGAACGATTCAGGCAGTAGGTATATATTTAAGAATTAAATTGCTGTGAGGTTAGGGTCCCTGTTTTCTAGTGATAGCACGGTCAAACTTGCAAACTGAGTGACCCTTGGTTCGATTCCTGGTAAGGGCATGAAATTTTCAAATGTAGGGTTTTTTTTGGCCCAACTTCTCAAAATTGATCTCTCTCTCTCTCTCTCTCTCTCTCTCTCTCTCTCACACACACACACACACACACGCGCGCGCGCGCGCGCACTTCTTCTTCTCCTTTTTCTTCTCCCACCCTTTGTCATTTCTTCACATTACAAACATATCAGATTACACTGCGTTTGATCTGTGGCTGTGGATTTCTAATCCAGCGATTCTTGATCTACAGTCTAGTCCTAGTGGACGTGATTTGAAATTTGTATTGTTGGAAATTAATTTGTTTTATTATCATTATTTTAGCTAAATTCTGCTCGGCACTGCACGGGTTGCAATTAATGAGGAGCCGCATTTGCCACTCATTTTTCTTAGAATGAAAAGGGATCAAAAGTGAAGAATAGAATAGTAATCCTCTATCATCCTGTGTCACTTCTGTCATCGCCCACCTATCCCATTCCATTTTTCGTAATTTTGGAATGTTTTTACTAGCTTTATAACTGTACAAGACTAACACCCCATTTTACAAATGGGCAGGCAGGCAGGCAACGCACCAGCGGCGAAAGAATACCTAGCGCACCGAAAGGCATCATAGACGAATGCATTAGACTCCGTGAAAAAGTTGGTTGATTGGCGAATCGAGTGGATTGAAAAGATCTATCGGAGATTGTATTTCGTTGCTATACATATTCTTTTTTTAAAAAAAAGGATAAACAAAATAAAGAGAACTGATGTGTATAGTTACTTTTTGTGTATTTTTCTACGAATTCAGGTGAAAACCGCATGTTTTTACGTTACGTAGTTCTCAAGAAATCTGTGACACAAATTTGGCTGAAGCGTTTTATTAATATAGATTATTGTATGCACCCTAAAGAGTTGAAAAAGTTTCAGAATAATCAGGACTGCTGAGATAATAATATTCTGAAGCCGCGTTAGGCGGCATAAGCCTGATTACGAGACTTATGAACCGCATTAATGTTAATACTATTGTTATTACCATTATATTCTTCTGCTTTTTCTTATTATTATTGTGAAAAAGATCCTCTACCTAGATCTATATAGCTTACGTTAGTGGTGCAACAAGTGAAATATTGATGTGTTTAATTTTTGTAATAGTGCGTATGTATTTGTGTGTGTGTATGTTTGTGTGTGTGTGTGTGTGTGTGTGTGTGTGTTTGTGTGTATGTGAACTGCAATTTATTGGAAACAACAATAAATGAGCTGATAAATAAAGACGTGTCCCTTCCTGCCCCCCCCCCCCCAAAAAAAAAACCCATGCAAATACACACCAACATCAAAAAGTAAGCATCCGTTGCTACACTTACAGTACAGTATTTTTTTGAAGGACTGCTGTAAAAGTTAAGACCAAGATCAATTCATCTAAAATAGATCAAGTTCACGAGAACTGATTTAAAGCTCACGATCTTAGCTCGTTTGATCTCAGATCTGCCCAACCGTGGCTGTGAAGAGCTGAATTTCTAACATCTCGAAATGTACATCTAGGTAAATAGGAAACTCTCTTACTCGGAGAGCGAGACAACAGAAGATCTTCAGAGGAAGATATATCCCCTATAATAAGAGTTTCGGGCCCTTTGACTTCCTGACACTCTAAAGGGACTGGGCCACACTTGGGTCATGACTCCCAAGTGTCCTTTTGTTGATTTTTTTCCCGCCTTGGGAAGGATTTGAACCCGCAACCTCCAGTTCCTTAATTCCTCGCTTCATATCCTCTCTGCCATCATGAAAGTTGCCTTTTAGGTATATTTAAACGTATTATGCAACATTCCACTGCTCGTGACGTTTGGTCCATATCCATGCTGAACTCTTTTCTGCAGTCTCTGCCAGATCCTTTTAACCAGTTCTTGTATGGCCCCTCCCGATTTCTACAAAACGGATTTATTTATGATCAGAGCGATGAAGCTCAACTGAGATTTAGCTAGATCACGCCGAACCGAGGGTAGGTCATTTATTTTCCCACTTATCATATTAATATCTTAGTATAAAACCGGCCAATGTAAGGTCATGTGGTGCTTATTAGCATATCAGGTGATGAAATCTAGGGTTACCTTCAGGTGGCTCTACAGCAGTAGGGCGGACAAACTAAATGGTAGATCGCCTATGTTAATGTTAATGACAGTCCAATTTTGGGTGGGGGAGGGAGGGGCGGGGAAGAAGGATTGCATGCAATCACTTTCATTAGCACCGGTAGTGGTTTTCAATGCTTGTGCAGTACAATATCAATAATGAGTGTGGACTACTGCTGGGAAAAAGTATACTTATTGATTTTTATTTAACGTCGAGATTTACTTAATAAACATATGATATGGTCTAATAATTCTAAATTCAGCTTCTATATAGATCGGGACGTTATGAAGAAAAAGATTATTTCAACTATAAGCGTTATCTCATTTAGAAATTTCGCATCAGTTATTAATAATTTATTCATGATAATTGGCCATTTCGTACGTTTTAAAACAACACAAGTTACAGTAATTACTAATAAACAGCCTAGGCGTGTAAAGACGAGTATGCACTAGTGAGCACGAGAAGTACCATTCTGGAAAGTTATTAAATTTGTTTGTAATGCCACAATCATTTCTCGCTTATGCGTGGACTTATCAATTGAAGTCTCGCCTTTCTCTGCAGAAAATATGTCTTCGGTGATTGAATTCACCACACTGACACAGAACACTCTTTATCACGATATCCCTCTTGATTGAAAACAGTGGTTATAGTGGAACCACATGAATTCTTTATCACGATATCGAACAGACGGACCAAGTAACGCCCTACTCCCAAGTTTAACAGTGGATCTCTTGACCGGTAACTGGACTAATGTCATTATATAAAGAGCCGTTAAAGTTGTGTGAAATTCCCAATCCCTGTTTACTACTATGGAGACATACACATCGATATTGTAATATTCAAGCCAATACCGATATTCGTTAACTGTACTGATTAACATTCAAATTACAGCTACAGTTCCATTGTTACACATTCTATTCTTCTGTGAAGTCTGTAAACGAAAGATATCAAAAAGAGTGTTGTTCCGTGCTGTAACCGCTACACTAGTAGTCTGTGACTATTTTAGTTTGGCTTATTGAGGCATAACACAGATGTCAGGGAGCCAAACCAGGTGTTACTTACGCAATGATTTACGGCTCTGATAATAATAGGCTTCTTCAGATCTTGAGCGTGGACCTCGACGCGCTCTAAGTCCGATAGTTGCCTCATTGCCTATGTTAAATACGCGCCATGCATACAGTATTAGACTATACACACGAAACGTAAGTATAGGATAAGTATTTTACGTGTGGCTGGGTAACAACATGATGATCACATTCAGTTAAATAATCCGTTACCTGTACTGAGGCCCATGTCTGCATGCACAGATGTCATCATGTTGTCCTTCGTGACGTAAGATGTGGTATATTCCACAAGGTAAGGTTTGATAATAGGAAATGGGGAGGGGGGCGGGAGAAGACACGTGTTTAGCATAAACTATTTTAGTCTAAGTTCTAAAGTTTTCAGCTCTTCTATGAATATTCATTGTCTAAATTCATTAGAATCGGACTAAAGTTGTGAACAAAATTGTGCCATATTTGCGTCGGACCAGGGGCGTAGCGAGGGTGATTTTCTTGGTAATCTGGCACTTTTTTTGGGGGGTGAGGGTTGATGGAAAGGCCGAATAGTGGGGAAATGTTGCTTTTTTTCGGTTGCATCATATCTTTCTCACTTCTACTAGAACAGCAACATCGATTGCTGACTGTCTGAAACCATCAATGCTTATGCATATTATGTTTTTTTTAAAAATCGCCATGTCTGTGTCAAGATCGGCATTTTTTACGTTATTCGTTTATAATGTAAACTGCCAATGTAAAATAATATAGTTATCATTGAGCAGCGATGACAGCAACATTAAGCAACGATGACATCAGTCAAACACACTACCACGAGACACTTTAAATTTATATATTAATTATAAAAAAAACTGAAGTATTAAGATCTCCTTCTTCTTGCTCAGGTTAAAGAAGTAGTGAGTAGGTAAGCGATCTCTGAAATGATCCCTATCAAACTAAACAAATTAAAGCTGTATTCATCAGGAGCTCTGCGATGTTCGAATGTTTCCGTTACCGTCCAGGGTTGCCACACATTTTTTTCCGAGCCCATACGAAATCGTATACGAAAAAGAGCCCCCCCCCCCCCNAAAAAAACATCATCTGGAAAGTGCCGATTAGTGTTAAGGTTGCAGGAGCCTAATTGGTAAATAAAAAAAAATTGGACTGTCAGAGTCGATAGTAGCAGAGTATAAGACAGATTATGTAGAAATAATCATATCACATGAAACTACACCGCAAAAAGATTCAGTTTTGAATCTGTGAAAAAATAATTGTTGCAGGCAGTGTTTCCCAATGGCTTCAGCGATTTTCATTTGTGTGGCCCTGTGATCTGCGACAAATGGCCAAATTTTTAATCCCTTTTCATGTCATTTAAAATTGTGAAAAATCTAACTGAAGGACCCCCACCGTAAACAGTAGGCCCATATAATTTGAGCACAGTGGTGGCACCAGACCTGCAGACTAGTCTTGGCCATCTCGGAATGTTTCTGTGGTTCAAGGAGAAATTTTTATTAGATGACTCAAAGAGGCTTTTACAATTTGACTCCTACAACCTGACATAACACAAGAAAATGTGTTTCGAACTAAATACTGGATATACGCAGGTATTATAGTTATCACAAGCCTTTTTTACACACATTAGAGCAACATACGAAATTACTGTCAAATGAAAACACTCTTGAGATCGTTCTTGAATCCATGTTCATCGGATTTTATGACAGACTCTTGATGAAATACCAAATAGTTTGAGAGCAGTGTAAGTAATTTTTGTAAAAGAAAGTAAGTTTGACTTAACTCCATTGGAACTAACAAAGAACCAAACAATTAGTCAATTATTTGGGAGTCAATGGCCTTTGAAGTCTATAATTTGGCATTTGGCTCCCAGAGAGCCAAATCTGGCAACCCTGGTAGGGTACCAGTTTCTCGTCCCCTAAAGAAAAAAAAACAACTTGTGACCTGATCTTGCGTAAAAAGAAACAGTAAAAGACCGTCAAAATAGGGGATAAGCAATTTTTTTCTTTCAGACTATTGGTCATCTTTCTATGCACTGCCATTGTATGCTTTTGTAATTTGTACTGTAGCTATGTGAGCGCTAAATCTGGGAGACAATGTATAGGCTTTCAGATTATATTCGCGAGGCAGAGCCGTATTGCCACACTTTGGAAATGGCTCACAGGTGAAATAGGACGAAAGGTGAAGACAAAACGTTTAGAAAACATTGAACTAGACTATACTTAAATTGTATTAGTTAGACAAATAGATGGCATGTTGGTACTCTCAGATTCACAGATTACATGGACGCTACGCCCCTGCCTCGGACTTACCCATAGTTTGTGGAATACTACGTTGTACGTCGACATGGACAATATTTACAAGCGCATGTACATAGAGATTGCATTCTTGCTGTCGCCTAAATAATAATGACATTATCAAGGCAAATCCTAATGCATAACAAATGCTTGAGTAAGCCGAACCAGCCCAGGGTAACGTGCTGAGAAGCAGTCAGGAAAGAGACAGAGCCAAGGGTAGGTTTGGTAGATCAAGGTATAGAGAACCCTTCAACAGAGAGAGAGAGAGAGAGAGAGAGAGAGAGTGTGTGTATGTGTATGTGTGTGTGTGTTTTTTGAAGTTCGGACCTCTTAAGGACTGCTATGTGGCAGAATTCGGCAGGCCCCTCACGACAATTCCAGACTGTTACAATCATATTTGTGCATGTTGTATAGTAGTAACTGTAAAATTTACATTCTGATCACATACGATACGGCGCTGATCAAAAAGATGCCGGTTATAAATTGCTGGGTTTAACAGTCCATGGGAATGTGGAAGGCGCCTAAAGCAAACCCAAAAAAAGGGTAAAGAATAGAAATAGACCCGGTAAAGACCAGCATTCAGAAGATCTCTTAAAACTAGTGGAAATATACCAGCCATTACACATATGCGAAGATCAGGTGATGGCAACTTCTTGACACACCAACAGTCAGACTCTCTCTAAGCGAAAGGGCTTTTTCTGTCAGTGGCCCTAAGCTATGGGACAGTATCAGTGTTGATACAAGGGAAGCTGAAAACATCATCACTTTCAGAAACAAATTGAAGGCCGAATTGTTTTAAACAGGATCTGGATACCTGAGAAGCAGACTGATCTAACCCATACAGATTCACTTTCGAGAAACTCGCGTGAAAGTTTTGTGCACTTCAGAACTTTCAAAACTTAATAAAATATCTAATCATTGAACGCCAAATCGTTCAGAAAGACATCTCTGACTTGTCAGAAAAATCACATTTAGCATGCGGATCCTATTTCATTAAATATTCAGGATTTGTGGGTTAGATATCGGATAAATTTTCCAGACGAAGAGAACTAAGCCACAAATGGGGGTTAGCATTTAAATATTCATCAGATTGTTTTCACAAGAGGGTGAAAAACAAGCTTAAAACTTGGCGTTGAAAACTTTCTATCATAGGTTTTACATTCTCATCTTAATACATTTTTTAGTTTCCATTCATGTTTTTAAAATGAATAAACTTGCAGAACATTAATGATCTAAAAGTAAATCATGTTTACCGTAAAATGCCTCTACTAGGAATCTCGTGGTCAGTGGGATTACCCAAAAAAGAAGAACACAATCTCAGTCATAGAAAAATATTTGCATTTAAATTTTAAACACCCACTAAAGACATGCGAAAGCAAACAATCATAGTGATATAATAGTTTTTCTGCTGGTCAAATTTCTAAATTGAAGAAACCCGTTAATAATCCACAATGATTATTTTTTTAAAAATATATATTATATTGTGATGATGGTATCTATAGTCAGTTTTCACTCTATTATTTGAATTCCTATAAAACCACACTTGGCAGTACACTCTTACATAGATATTGTAGCATGAAGTGATGCCAGATGTGCATTTCTGGAAATGTCCTATGTTGTTTTTTTTGAGTGGGCAAACTTTACAGTAAGGACTGAATAACTAAAAATACACTTTTTCATAATGAAATGAAAACAAGAAATATTCTCAAAGGCATAATATTCAAAATCTGTCCTTATACCACGGAAGAGCTTACACTAAAGCTAAAGAAGTATTACTGAAAATATAAAATATGTAGGTTGAGAAATGACTGGGATTTAGGATTTGAAGATGAAAAACAATGAAAAAGAGAAATCAGCATTAATAATTAATGAACATTATTATATTGGCATTGTCCATCTTGAGACCTCAGTTGCCATCCCTCGACAATACGATGATAGGAAATACGAAGTAGCATGGTAACTGCAGCTGAATTTGACGAAAACTGATCAAATACGAGTATGACCTAAAACTTGTGACCTGAAAATTCCCACAACTGCTTTAGAAGCACACACATGTATAGGCATTTGAGACCACATTACCAATTTACCAATATTATTTAACAACCCTGTATGTACCAGTATAACTGTGTGAATATTTGAATAAAAGGAATATATAATAACATTACATATTTTATCGGTTATAACTAGATCAGGAAAGTTGGTGAAAAGAAGATTTCAGTTACAAGTTACAAAACTAAAGTCTTCTTAACGCTGGAACAAAACATTCTCGAACATCACCTCCTTGATTCCACCCCTTTCCCCCCGGCTATAGAGTTTGACACTATTTATCCTAAAGTAAACCAATTGCATTGTAAAAAGCCTATATTATTAAGAACTGTCAGAGAAGGGGTTCTTTTTTACACTCTTATTGACGGCATAGCAGAGGGAGCCAAGCCACATACCTTTTGGCAGAGAGGGCTAACCAACGTTGTTTTGTGGAAGAGTGGATTAAAGCACTAGGTTAAGTCGTTCTACCTTGGGAAAAAAAGCCTAATTTTTGGCCATGTTGGTTAATTCATGCCCTTATTTGTTCATGATAACTATTTGTTGTAGAGCTTCCCTTGTGAAAAAATATCGATGGACGATGTCACCCATAGTCCGCATGCAAAATATCTCAATTTTATTTTATGATTAGACCGGTCATCTTCTCAGGTATCTATTTGAATTTGATACTCAGTAGTCAACTTGACTGAGAGAAATTCCGTGTAAACTGGCGTTCGGAATGGCCATCACAGTAGTGTGTGTATGTGTTTTCATATAAGTTTGTGTGCGTGTGTTAGTGTGCGCGCACTCATGCCGGTGGGGTATTTTGATTTTTCTGTACTTTGGTATATTTATTGGCTATGCATCCTGTGTAAATTTTACTAAGTACTTATGCAGCGCTCTAGAGCACTTTTGCAGCGAATGTGTGCGTTAT
>JAWQUT010000781.1:198991-214629 GCA_033807755.1 Ellobium chinense
TACTAGTCGCATGTAATCACCCTCTGAAACTGCCCCAATAACTAGTCGCATTGAATCACCTTCTGAAGCTGCCCCAATTCATTCAAATATCCTTATTGTAATATAAAACACGTACACAGATTCCGTTTGAAAGTCCCTTGATTTTACTTGTTTTGTCGAATTTAAATCAATCTAAACCCAAATAATGAAGGCCTTTGGTAAAAAAATAAATGTCATTTTCAAATTCTTTACCAACACTGGTAACGAAACTTTTTTTTCCCAATCGTTATAACAAATAATGATGATGCTGATGATGGCGATGCTGATGATGACATGGATAGTGATGGTGGTAGTGGTACCGGTTATAGTATGAACTTTATGTGCTACTATGAACAGGGTCAGATCAAATGTTTTTGGCCAAGTGTAGAGAGCAGATATTGCTTAGTATAATGGTACCTATAAACACTTCACAAAAGATTCAGGTAGCATTTAAACAGCGTCAGTTGTAAAAAGTGCACCAAGACGCCCCACCCTCCCCTACTTCTGGGAAACCTAGGGTTGAATTTATGAAATTATGAAAATAGATTTATATACTACCGATGTAGAAAGTTAGAATGAACCCACATGATGTGAACCAGAACATCTGGAACGCCACCCAGCGGATTCAAGGGGGTTAATTTCAGAAATATGATCCATTGACACACACTTAATGTGCTATAGGAAAAACAGGAGATTGTTTGGAACAGTACAGCTCTGTATAATGTATGATCTACGGGGTTTTAATAAGCACTACAGCTTTTCTTTTAAGTAACTCGCATAGTATTTAAACAAATATCCCAACATCTGAAAAAAAAGAAAAGAGCCAATGCTTCAGGAGTTAATGAACTTATTACCATCTCTTTACAGTGTGTCACCAGGATGATTTAGTTTGTAAATAAGAAATGAATAAGACATTCTACTTTTTTGAAAAGAAGAATTTATGGAAATGACGAGTAATTCATATGGTTTTAACGGCAAAACAGTGTATTACTATACTTTATAATTTACTGTCTAGTAGAACCTTGATATTGAGTATCCCTTTGTGCATGGAACAAAGGTACTTAATATCGAAGTCGATTTAAATAAGACAGTGATAGAACATTAATGAATCCTGGCATACACAATTCATACTTACCAAATTAATGATAACAAGTTATGCTCGTGAAATGAGTAAAGTAAATACCTGATAGCGCAAATACCAGAGGACCACAGAAATGTGTTCGTGTTATCAAGAATTTGTGTAAAGAAGAGTAGATTGGAAATAGGGGAGATGTCCCATTTTCACACATAAATACTTGTTCCGGTGACATCACAACGTAAGCAAGCCGCACGCGGCGCAGATGATACCACACGCCAATGGATGAACCAATCCGGGCGGTTACGTTACAGAAGACTCAGCTGGGGGGGGGNGGGGGAGGGGGGGGCATGTCCGGCTGATGATTGGGGGAGACAAAACCATTACGTAGCGAGCAGAGTGATGGTGGAGCGTTGTGGGCAGAAAACGTCGCACTGGCAATGCAAACGAAAAAGGAGAGTTCAAGCAAAAACAACTTTGTTGTTCGCGTTATCGAGATCCTTTAGAAATTTAGTTCGTGTGAACTGAATTTAGAATGCATAGATTATAGCGTGACAAAAAAACCGCGACTTTTTTATTGTTTGTGTAAACAGAAATTCCGCGTTAAACGGGTTTATGTCAAACGTATTCCCAAACGGGTTTATGTTAAGTGAAGTCTACTGTACTTAAAAACGAGATTCTACAGTATTTTTCTACGACACAGCAACATGTTAACTGCATAACTGGTCCAAAAATGTGCTTTAGATACTCACATCACAACATGCTGACACACCCTCTACATCATAGAATGAAAAATCTACTGAAGCAATATTCCCCATTGGTAACGCCACTGACAGTGATCCTTTATGCATGCTTTTGTCTAAGGCAGCCGTGCTTGTCAACTATGTGCTGCTACGTATTAATCGCTGCACTTTGCAGGGTAATCACTTATTTACTCTCAGGTTACTGGATATTTTTACAAAAAAAGTTTCTCTTTCCACCCCTTTTGGATATGATACATTAGGCATAAGGGAGTACTGAATGTGGGAAGCATATAGGTTTTCACGCTATCAGTATTGAAATTTAGCTGAGATTGACAAAGACATACTTTCATTGGTAGTAAATGGCTCGTAAATGAAAAAGTACAAAAGTAATGTTAGATCAGTTTACAAAACTTTTAGGATAAGTTATACAGCATATTTAGATAAAGAAGAAAACACATTAGTAATCTCCGATTCATAGTTTACGAGAACGTCAGGGCGATGACAGTGTGGTTTTCCTGCATACTGCTTGGAAAAACGACAAACATGTAGGAAGGCTGCTCTCATAATTATATCACGTGTGAAAGCAGCATTAAAATCTAGGTCCACAGCGTGTTTAAGTAAAGAAATATTTCTACGCCCCTTCCCTCCTTTTCTAGTACTTTAAAGGAACAGGGGTAGATATTTGCTTCAGTCTATAAAATCCAAATATTCTATTTAAAAACTACAAACCGCCTACATTCTTTCCTTTTGACCATTTCTGAGCAAATAACACTTAGATGTCGCCATTTTCATCCTGCCTACGCAAGCTACGCCGCCATCACTCGTGTTTTGTGACGTCATTTAACGAAAGAAGCTAGCAGACAATTGATGCGTGTGCATATGCAAATAGTCTGAACCAATCGTCTGCAAGCCTACCTGGCTTTTTGACGTCACAAAGCACGAGTAATGACGGCGTGCACAAGGTGAAAAAAAAAAACAACGGCATTTCAGTGGCATCTTCTCAGAAACTGTCAAGCGAAAGGAATAATATATGCGACTTGATTTTTTACGAACAATAATCTGTACTTATCAGATTGTGCGCCTAAAATTACTTCTGACATTTAAGCGCACACTTTACTCCCATTCTCAAAACAGGTACACAAACCGGAATACCCCAGGAAATCTACCAAGCGGAGACTAGGGAAAGGCTACAAGCTACAAAATACAGGGCTCTGAATGACTTCGTCCGTGAGTTGTGTGTATGTGTGTGTGTGTGTGTGTGTATATGTATATGTATGTGTGGGAGTGTGTGTTGGGATGTGGCTTCCCAACTGAGTTCTACAGTGCGAAGAGCGACGCTACTCTGGCGTACCCTCTCCCTCCCCCACCCTGGGCAAGGGACATAACAACCCCACCTGTCACAACGGAGATGAACTTGAGTAATTTTACAAGGGATGAGGTAATTCAAGTCATAGCCTCACTTAAAAACAACACAGCTCCTGGGTATGATGGAGTGGAATATCGATACATGAAAAGAAAATGTCACAAATTTGCTGATATACTGACCAGGATCTTCAACATCTGCCTTACTAACAGGAAAATTCCATCTGACTGGAAACATTCTGTGATTGTGCTAATACCAAAGAAGGGAGGTAATTCTGATGAACCCGGGGATTGGCGACTTATTTCCCTACTTACCTCCTTCTATAAGATTTATATGAAATTGCTGCAGTCGAGAGCACTAACTTGGATTGTGACCAACAACAGACTGTCACACAAACAAAAANTGTGTGTGTGTGTGTGTGAATTAGGTTCTTAATGGTAACACATACACAAGGAACCCAAACACTGGTATAATCCTCAAAACAGAACAAGATACATTTTCGGAGAGTTGCAAGGTCCGAGCTATTTTTGGGAAATAATATGCTTCGTTTCTCTAGACCCTGCAATTTGATAAAATGGGAAGCCACACCTCTTCGTCACAAAGGAGGTATCATTTCCTAGACAAGCCAAGGCGGAAGAGACAGCAAATAACGCCCTGACCTGTGATTGATGTTTATTATGCTAACATTTTTGTCTCATTCATTAGCATTGATATAACCGTTGATTCCTACCACATCCTTCTCCGATACAGGCCCGTTGATAAGACCATCCACTTACAAATTTGAAACCAAAGATGGTTGCTCCTATGTTGCCGAGCTTTGTTTTCCGGTCCTGACAAAGGACGACACATTTCTACAAAACTTCTAGTAGGTACACAACCTTCCTCATGATGACTGGCGCGTACCAACCAAACGCTTACTTTAGCTAAGGGCTCTTCACAGAATACAAATACAAGGAAGGGATGTGGCTTCCCAGTCTGTCAAATTACAGGGGCCAAACAAACATAGCTCAGGTTTGTCCACATCAGCTAAGACACTTTATATATGTCTTCTAAAGGACTGCGAAGAAGGGTAAGTTCTTGAAAGTTGCAGCCCACTAATACCATTATCAATTGGTGCGCAGTACCGAACATAATTTCATTCATCAAACGTATTGACAGTATATCACTATCAAGACATGTTTATTGCTGGAATTAGGTTCAAAACAATAACGTAATTTATCGTCTGCTGGCATAATTTATTGTACACTATTCTATGTAATTGTGAGTGCTTTTGTGGGTGCATGGCTCCTGACGGCGGGGAAGGAGAGAAAGAGGATAGAGGTAAAGAGAAGATTAAAAATAAAAGTCATGTCATCATAATTATGATAACCGTCACATTTTGTGGAGCACCGTGGCCGGATGGTTATGGCGTTGGATTCAAGATCTAAATTCTCGATCAATATCATGTTGTAAGTGCCTTATAAAAGCAATTTATTCATATTTTCCTCAGTCCACTGGTCTGTTTAATGGGTACCTGGCTACAGGCAGTGGGATATAATATCAGAGTGTTAGGATTGGCGTCTGTTTTTTGGCAGCGGCCGTGTATGCTTCCCATGGAGTTGAGAAAATCTTAGAATGATCAGGCTTGCTGGGATAATAATAATGTGAAGTCACGTGTGAGGGAATTAGCCTGGATACGAGACTTATAAACCGCAATATTATTATTATTAGTTATTAATGAAATAGCTTGTCAGTCAGTTTGTTGTAAAACGTCCAAACAAAATGATAGTCTGATCTCAACATTCTCAATGCAATGGACTTAGACACACTCGAGTGGTTCGATATCCCAACTGATGATTTCATGGTTCTCTCTTCTTTCCATAGCGCGTTTATTGGAAGCACTTCAGCAGGCGAGGGAAACTATTGCCTCGGAATCAAAAAGTTTGGAGAACAGCAAGGGTAAGCAACATTTATGTACTTATTATTCATTATTCACATCACACAGACTTAAATGAACCGAACTTCCACATTCGAGTCATTGTATTACCCGTTGAGAGTTTGATAAAATGTTCTTCACAGATTTAAAGTGGATTGTGAATAATGAATGGCTGTAAGAGTGAAACATTTCTATCAAAATACTGTAGCATTGGTGCTCTCACAATATCTGACGACTTTAGTGTAACAAGTGTGGACTTCAGTTCGACCAGTAGCTTCGTGGTCAGAGTTCCACATTTCATGTGCCTTGCAATAATTTTCCTGCTGATCTGATATGGATTTTTAAAAAATTCTTAATATAATCGTGTCACTGCACCCCTGTACGCATTTGAAAATGAGGAATGTTGATATTATCGAAATTATTTGCAATTAAACGGTATGTCGTTTTCTCCAATACCCCTCCCTTGCCCCTCCCCACCAAAAAGAAAAGTTTACATAACTTTCAAGGTATAACAGTTTCAGTAATTCAAATCTTCTGCATCTGAAATGTGATGCAAATTAGTAAATCGATATTGCCTCCTCTGATATACTGCATATTTCAAATATCAGGCCCAAAGATAAAATCACAGCTGAAATCACGTGTCTAACAACTGTAGCTTGCCCATTATGCGTATAGCATATTGGCCGGGACAAGGAAACTTTAACACAGCATCTTTTCATTTCAATTATTTGTGTCACTGTAACTACAAGAACTGTAAATAATATCATGTATAGTTTATATCATTGAGGAATGGACATACGGAATACTGTAAACACCAGCTCAATCCCCTAAGGGGAGGAATCAGAAGAAAACTCAGAAAGCTTGTAGTGGACTTAGATTACCGATTCTTGTTCGTGAGCAATTCCATCCAATATCAGGAAAGTGGACTATGATCTTATGAGAAGAAGTATGGCTAAATCTTTTTTTTTTTTTGGTTGTTTTTTTCCCAAATCTACATGCTCGCCATGAAATTTTGGAAGCGTGAAATTTAAGTTCTTTTCTCCTCACAAAAAAAAATGTATATATATATATATTTATTTTACTGCAATACGTACATCAATTTGGTACTTGACTGATACACGATAATCGTCCATAATACAGTCGAACTCCGCTTGATCGCAACTTATCGGAAGCGTGGAAAAAGTTGCCATAAATAGGAGCTGCTAGTATCCAGTAAATTTTATATAGAAATGCAGCATTTTTGTCATATGATTAGTACTGCAATTAGGCAGAATCGGCTGAATATAGAAATTGTGACAAGCGACTCGACCTACGGATATAATCTATTTTAGACATAGGTGGTCATTTTAAGTTTGGATTGTTTAGTCCACTGGCAAGCTTCCAACAAACGTCCTGGCTTATGTCATAGGCATTTCTCTCCAGTGTATAATTCTGCATCTGAAGAGTTTTCAGAATGCAAAAATGTCAAGCACCGATCAGTGATGATCTTTTGCATTATTAATCCCAGAAATACTCGTTGTCATGTCCCGGTCCCAAGTCCCATATTACTTTCTATCTAAAACTGGATTCTGACCTCAGTTACCTCCAATGATGGAAAATGTCGGGCTACAGTAAGAAAAATGAACTAACAATATCGAACGTTAGGATGGTAACTCTTGTTATCTATCATAGGTAAGTTCTCTGTTAGAACATCTCAAATGCACCTTCTTTAATAAGTTAGAGTCGGAGCTGAATTTGCGCTTCTGCGACATCACAAAGTAGTGACATCATTCATATGAATGCCAGCAATAATAGATTCGCATTTATCTACACGCTGTTCTTTCAAAATGCTTGCTAATCGTCAACATTCGCATGGAATCAAAATACTCTGAGCAACAGCCCATTGAAAAAACAACGTCAAACAAAGTTTGGGCATGATTTGATGCGACATAAGGGCGTTGTACAATTCACAAATAAATGGAGAATTTTAGCACAGCTAAAGATCTTCTGCACTAACACAAATAACACCGGTAGGTTCAGGGCGCCATACATAAATTTACATAATAGCTGATGAAGTTAGTTGTGTTACACTTAATTAACTTTTCACAACAAACAGCAAACACGTGTTCTCATAAATCTTGCTGCAGGGGGATATCAGTGTATGCAATGGTCATAATAGCGTTTCCTTGAAGCTATGGTGAATAACATTTCACACTACAGGAGTCTTTGATCTTTAAGAGTCACTCACCTGTAAGATCATCGTTAAAAGTAAAATTTATATGCTTGACTGCTGCCCACTCACTGTACTTTCTTTAGAAAAGAAACTACAATAGCATACATTATCATGTTCCTCTTCTGCTGACAGCTCTCCTCCTGTGGCTCAGGGAGCTCTTAGTGGATGCAAAAAAACTTCAGGAGCCGAAATACGAAGAAGATATCCGCAACAACATTAGACGTGTGTTTGTGGAGCATATCAATCCTGACAAAGTCCTGCAGTACTTCCATGCTATCAACAAGAAGGTTCTTACTCAGAATGATATCGTGAGTAAAGTTTAGCTCCTTGTTTCCTTCTTCAGTGTTCCTAAGCTGGTCTTAAAGACAGTCTCTTCATACACTGTGACCTTTTAAAAATCCTTGTTGCATTCTCCAAGACACAGGCGTCTACTTATTTTTGTCTCTTCTATCTGATGAAAAGGAACGTGTCCAGGCAACAACAAATTGCAAGGGACGCTCGTCTGGTGCTGCTGAACTGATAGCCTTGCTGCCGTATTATCAGGGGTGGTGCAAATGCCTGTTGGCTGTATTGCGTCTTCCAGAGGTAAACTTGGGCCACGTTGCGCAAATGATGGAAGAGGCCGTTGCAGGTATGGAAACTGTCCCTACGGTCGCTTGGTGTTCGTGGCTCTCTGTTTCCTTGAATATAATTCAAAACACAGGAGAATACACTGATCCAAGCTTTGTACCGAACGTAAGAAGCATATGCACATGATAGTAAATGCAATGATCTGTATACAATTAAGTATTACGTGGCATGAACTGTAACAAATATAGCTACACTGTTCAGGACAGCTAGCGCTTTGGAATTCCGAGTAATTTCATTTATAGAATGGTTATAATCATATCATTAAATTGTTTCTACGTCTATCTTGAAATGGATATGGACTATTCAGAATAACAGAGATGAAGAACTAGATGTGAAATATCAAATACAAGGAAAAGGGGAAGAGGGGGATGGAGNGGAGGGAGGAAAGGGGGGGAGAGAGGACGATGCAATCCAGGAGATCACCAATCTTAAAGAATGAATGTTGTAGCCTTTATCAGTGACACTCCTTGTAAAATTTTATATAAGCATATTAATCAATAGCGATTTTATACTCTCTATTCTACCATCTGTAAGTGAAAGTGAGCAGTTTCTCGATTGATGTTTATTTTGCTTCAACAGCCTCTCTAAGCGCTGCTACTAAATTCATATATGAAGAGACCACAGTTTACTTTTATGTCACTAAATAATGCACTGTTTCCTCTGTAGTGTTGCATCCATTTGGACATGCATTAAATGGTCAAGCCAGGAGGGCTACGTTTGTTAGGTCTTCTCTAATTCCATTTTGAGTACGAAAGGGGCCGTCCCTCGGAGATTACATGAAACAGGAAGTTAAGTTGTGCCAACGGAAGTTATTATCTTTAGGCAAGCTAAGATGCTGCGACTAATGCAGAACCGACAAGCGATTTATTTGAAATGGCATAATATTATAATATACCAAAAATCAATCGTTTCTTGAGGGGGNGGGAGAAGGGGGGATGGGTAATCAGTTCTTTCTTTCAGATTATTGGCCGCTGTATTTTTTTTTTTTTAATCAAGGGAAAAAAGAGTCTCTCCTAATACTGTTTTTGATCTTTGGGTAGGCTACAATATTGGATCGCTAAATCTAGGGAACAGTGTTTAAGATTTTCAAATTATCGGTGTTGAAAAACTAGCTAACGTTAACAATATCGTATTGATAATGCACAGGTGAAATAATACGAAGATCATCGTTGAACATTTTACAAAACATATTTATGATAAGTTATGTTGTTGTATATACCGTATCATATGAAAACACATTGGTAATAACAGATTCAAAGATTTCTTGGATTCTACGCCCCTGACAGTGGGATTTTCATACTTACTGCATGAGAGAAAAAAAATCATGTCGGAAGGCTGCTTTCTATCATTGAATAGGAGAATTAACATAGTGTGTTTTAAGTAAAGACAATCTTGTACGCCACTTCCCTCTTTTTTAGTACCTTAATTATTTGCACACTCTACTCCAGATTCAAAACAAGATGAGCAACACGGAGTGACAAAGAAAATCGGCGAAGAAACGGAAAAGGAAAGGGAACAAGATGCAGAATTTAGAAAACTGAGCGAATTTGAGGGTAAGTTTTGTATTATTTCTTTTTGGTCAACACATACATAAGGAATCAAAACATTGAGAAAAAAAAATCGAAATAGCCAAGTCTGGCGACCCTATTGGGTCCAATTAGTATAAATTATTAATCCAAGCTCCGCCCACAGTATGTACACAAAGCGTCCAGACTCCGCTCATTGGCTGTCTGGCTGTCTGAGATTAGTGAGACGATCATGAAAGAACCGAAAAGCTATGCCTAAGGAAACAATGCAGCCGAACAGCTTACCATCACTAATTCTGTTTTACTCTCATTAATTCTTTTTTTATTCAGACTGATTCTGATTTACTCCCGTTGATTGTTTTACTCCCACTGATTCTTTAGTTACTCTTAATGATTTTGTTTTGTTCTCATGTTTATCTGTTTTACTTTCATTGATTATCAGAGTGAAGTTATGCAGATAACAGTATGACGAGGTGGATATACATTTACTTTCAAAGAAAACAAAATGCTCAGGTTATTGACAATATTGTAACATATCAGGCTTGCATTTCACAAGGGCGTTTGGATGTATGGATGGGTGAGTTCATACTGATTGAGAGAAAGTAAATCTCACAGCCTCATTGTCCTCTTGCACCCGGAATGGTTCAATGGCGTAAATCCATCGGACGTCTTCTTATTCTGTCGGCCGCTGCTTTCAGGACGTTCTCCAGAATTGCCTTAAATTCTAAACGTCCGAGCTCCAAAATGACTTCAACTGCCTCCGTTGATGTTTTTTTTTTTTTTTTCGCTCATAACTATTGAACTAAAGTGCATTCACACCAAAATAAAAATCGAACACGATTTTGTTTTCTTATTTTTTTCTTACTGAATGTATTGTTTTCAAAATTTGCAAACGTTTTTACGGCAGATGGTGAACCAAAATCTGTGACCCGGAAGTGTGTTGAAACTATGTCAGATTCAAAATGATCACCGTCGACCTTGAAAATCCAGTTTGCTGTTGTAGTTTTCGTAATAATCGGGCTAAAATAGTATTTCTGGTGTCTAAACTGAGCTTTTCTGGGGGTCAAGAAATAAAATGCTGCTATTTAAATATCAAAAGATCCCTTTAACGGCTCAGTCAATTATGGCACGGAAACATGTCATCAATTTACATTCAGTTTGAAACAAGCTTCGATCAGCATTTTCTCTAATTTTATCTTTCCGATTAACTACAATTTACTGTAAAACCGCTGCAAATTTTATCACATTGGTCCAGATATTGGAAGATATGCCCGGGAAGATAGACCTCTTGATTTAAACTTTCATCTCTTTTCAGTCTAACCTGCAGATGAGCCTGCTTGCTCATTGCTGCGCGTGTATTTGGCAGTGTTAATATTATTATCATTTCTCTTTTGATGTCTTATAAATATTGTTCGTATCAAATTTTTGATATATGATCTCATGTCCACAAATCTGAGATTTAGAGAAGAAGGTGAACGCACATCTATACAATGATTTTGTCAACATAAGAAACCGACTCTCACATAAGCTTTGTTGTTGTTATTCCAAGCTGTTCTATAAATTCCGACGCCATCCGATCACTTAATAACTCTTATTAAAAAGGAGCTTACCCTGGAACCTGGGCAGTGCATAGTGTATTCCTCTGAATTCACACGATAGAAATAATAGTGGATAAATGAAAGTTGCATACCATGTGATTTTAAGCCTTTTTGCCGGCATTTAGCCTTTTGTGCCGGAAATGCTGCTTGCCCTTGAAATACCCACATGACAAAGAAAACTTCGTTTTGTTTGTGTGTGTGTGTGTGTGTGTGTGTGTGTTTGTGGAAGCCGTTCACTGGCGCACTAAATATTGTTTTTGGCAGCTAGACTACGAAATATCAAAAAATCTAAAACAGTTCCTAAAAATCTTCTATCGCAAACGTTTTCCAATATCTCCGCAAACCAATGAGACCTAAACTAAATTTGAAGATTTCTGTGGCTATGTGGGAGCGAAAAAGGGAAACTACTGTGTAGAAATTCAGATTGTGTATCTAAATGACACCAAGAATTCCATTTGGCCTGATCTGGCACCCCGCACTACCCACAGATTAAATGCGTAAATAGTGAAATCAAATCCCGTCATCAAAGAAACAATTAAAGAGTTTAATCAAATAAGTCAAGGATAAAAATCTTATATTACAGGCCTCTTAGACGTTTATTTCTCTCTTTAAGTGGTAAGCGGGTTGGGGAAGAGGGTAGAGGGTTAGAAGGCAACTGACACGTGAAGGTCTATTGTTAAAATTTCAAAGCAGTTATCTGGTTTGTTTTTGTTGTCAGTTGGTTGTTAGTATTTTTTTTTCTTTTTTGTTTGTTGATTTGGTGTTGTTGTTGTTGCTGTTGCTGCTGCTGCGTTTATTTTGCTGTTGTAGTTGTTGGAAATGACATGCACCAAAAAATAAATCATTTTTTTTTCTGAACAAAGTGATTGCACTCCATTAGGTTTCATGTATATATACGTAAATCGGTTGTTGGGCTTTTGAGTTTGCATGTAAAGTCCAGTGAAACGACCCTTTTTATTTACTCACATTTTCATTATAATGTGTACATTGTTCACTCTTGATATCATTTCCAGCTCCTGAAAACCCTGAACAAGAAGAAGCCCTGAAAGAACCTTAGATCACCAATGTGAAGATGTGTCACCTGGTATTGGCAATGGCTGGACTAAATGGGCGAGGGATTTCTTTCACTTTCGTGGAAGACATCACTGTTTTCAATCCTGCATGGATCTATACTGCAGTTTCTGATATCAGCTGCACTATGATATGGTGAAGACCCACAGTGTGTGATGCAGCCAGGCAATACTGTGCTTTAATTAGAGTATTAAGATTTCTCATTGCTTGCAGACATGGTGAATAGGGAATCCACCGGGAGATATATGAATATTAGCGCAGGCTAGAATACTGTCGTTCTACTAATCATTCGTATGATTGTATTGAAGGTGATAGCCTTCTCACAATGCACATGTTTTGGTGTTGTTGTTGTTATTGTTGTTGTTGTTGTTGTTGTTTTCTTTTGTTTTATTTGGATATTAAAAAATTCTCTGATAATCGCATAGCATAATTTTGAAAAGTCTCCCATGAAAGATCTTTTTAGAAAGATTGGACCCAAAGAACCCTATATATCATTTATCAAACGAATAGACTTTATATATACGTAACATTGAGATAAATAGAAATAAACTTTTTAAACGAACGAACATTATCCTTCAATTATTCGGACAACGTGAAATTTCGATGCCCTGTAGCGCGCCAGTCCCAGTGACAATGCCACACTCCTCTCTGGCTCTCAGTGTAAAAGAGCCGACGATTAGTCTAGTCCTCTCGGATAACGATGAAAAAAGCTGGGAGGTCACTTGTGTACGAAGCGCACGTTCAAACTCTCTTGACAATTTTAAAATCATAAAAAAAAACCNNNNCCCCCCCCCCCCCTCAAAAAAAAAATGCTGCTTAGCCGTTATCTCGCTGGCGCGTCGTTAAACCCTACTTAGTGCGAACGAACTTTTTGTTAGTTAATGTAGTCTATGTAAACAAATACATTTCTGCAAGGAAACATTTACTTGCAATGTAATGGTTAATCAGCGGCAAAGTAAGTTGCGTAAAATGTTGATATCTCTACAGTGTGTATAATGTGTATATTAACAAAACAATGGTATTTTGGCTGGACAGCCAGACAACTTGTGGTTGTTTTGTGGCTGAACAACCGAACTATCCTATGTCAGTGTTTTGGCTGGACAACTGGATCTAGACAGTAACATTTTCGTATGTGACAAAATCCAGTACAGTGAATCTCGAATACAACAAGCTCGGATTCAACGAGACCTCGCATTCAACGAGGGAAATGAAAATCCCCATTTCCCCCCCCCCCCCNCCCCCCCCCCCTTATTTGTAATAGTAAATGAACCTCTGATCCAACGAATACAAAATTCTATAGCAGCCTCGGCTCTGACGAGGTCATCGACCTGAAGTTTGGCCGTCGCACATCCTTTTCACCCGCAACTAAACTGTCAGCAGCGAAGGTTTATGTAAATTGCTAACAACAGTCTATATGACTGAATGAACATAGAAGGTTACCGGTAATAGAAATGCGTGTGCGAGGGTGCGGAGTAGGGAGGGAGGAGATAGAGGTAAGAGACAGGACCATCTGGGCGATCCGCGGAAGGGAGCGGACGAGTAATTAAAGCCTTTGAAGTCTATGCAAAGAAAGGGCGAAGGGAAGGAAGGAGAATGGATAGTGGAACGATGGAATAATTTGCTCGTCTGATGATTGGCCAAGCCTTTTGTTTGGACCAATCATTGCGCAAGGCGAAATTTTAATCACGTGATTGAAACCATTCGTTTCTCAACATTTACACTGCTTTGTCAAAAAAAGAAATCAGTCGGTACATGTATCACCCGGCGATGTTGTCTGGATTCAAGGGAAGCAAACAGCGATATTTTTTTAACTTTTAGCTACAGGTTCTCACTAGAGATAGACTAGACCAGTTTTCACATGACGCAGAGACCTTGCGTTCAACGAGACGTCGGCTTCAACGACGACTGAAGGTCGGTCCCGGCGACTTCGTTAGATCTGAGGTTAACTGTAACATCTTCTTTACTCATTTAAAAAACAAAAAAACTCTTGTGGAGCTTAGGTCTTTCTTCGGATTTTAAGTTAGTTTGAAAATCCATAGAACTAGAAAGCAGGTGGCCGGAAGGAGTGAATTCTGGTACATGAAGTAATGATGAAAAACCTGACAGTCGGGTGAGGGGATAACTTGAAAAATGTTTGTCTTGGTTGAGAGAGAATACAGTCCTGCCAGAATACTCTGTAGGGTGTATTTCGGCTGTCCAGCCAGTACAACAAATCCAGTTTTTAAAACTATATAATGCTAATACAGTTTACATATTCATGTACAGTGGGGTTAGCTTAACGTGAACAATACAGAACTGACGAAAAGTGTTTACTTTAACCGGAATTCACGTTAACCATACTTCAATAAGAATCAAAGGCCAAATTAGTGTTGCGGTATTCCACTCTAGTCATGTGCTGTTATTAGTGTTGCGGTATTCCACTCTAGTCATGTGCTGTTATCCTGTAACGAGAGTGATGTTGCAGCTGTATTTCCCTATGAACCATGCTGAAGTGTAT
The DNA here is from genome assembly GCA_033807755.1 of Ellobium chinense. Taxonomy (NCBI): domain Eukaryota; kingdom Metazoa; phylum Mollusca; class Gastropoda; order Ellobiida; family Ellobiidae; genus Ellobium; species Ellobium chinense. The sequence goes on from JAWQUT010000781.1 coordinate 213,640, forward strand.
TTAGTGTTAACAATCTTATAATTTTACTACAGCAACTTCCAAAAAGTAATTTTCCTATCATAAGGGAAAATGCCTTTTTGTAAATTTTATATTAGTATAAGAGAAAATCTCTACAAGTGGCCTTTGTGTGAAGTGGCGCATCTCTTTAAAAAGTAAAAGGAGAGGAGGGTTTAAAAATAATGTGTCGCTGTTTGTATAGGCAGCGAGCGACAGGCCCACAATGCGCGAGGCAGATGTACCAACTCAGTGGCCACTCCCTCCACCTTTCAATTTCCAAACCATTCACAACGTCATGTTATCCTGCTTCTTTACACTTTCGGGAGCAACAATGCTGTGAGTAGAGGAGCGTTTTCGTGATTACGGTAATAAATCTTACAGAAACAATGCAGAGATGGGACCACAATCTTTGATTCAGAGTTCACTTCAATTTAAGTGAAAGCCTCAGCCAGGTAGCAGACATCATAATAAATATAAGATAAAGATGAAATTGGTCCGGACATTGGCACTAGTTGACTTCAAACGAAAACTGGCATCAATCGAGTTCACTTCTTACTGACTCCATTGTATAATAGGAGCAAACGTCTACAATTTTTGCGCATCTCTTCCTGCCTCTCTCTCGATTTTTATGATATAACATTTCCTTTCCTATTCTCCTTTTAACAATCGCATCCTTCTTTATAGTGCAATGTATCATTGTATGCACGACAGAGAAAGCATAAATTTGCTTTTGAAAATGTGCATAATTTTTTTTGTCGTAATCCTTACACTTATGGATTAAATATTGCTTAACCTTTTCTCAGCAGTTGAGAGGTCTTTTATCTATATTTATATGATGAGCGGCTGGGAACTGTGTTAGGGTCACAGGTAAATACTAGGCTCACATTTGGAAATTAGAGAACGATTCAGGCAGTAGGTATTTACGATTTAAATTGCTGTGAGGTTAACATTCCTGTGGTGTATTGGTATTAGTTCAGACTTGCAAGCTGATTT
>JAWQUT010000782.1:28256-126207 GCA_033807755.1 Ellobium chinense
ACACACACACACACACACACACACACACACACACACACACACACACACACATGATGAAGATGAAATACAGAACCCTGTGAGTATAGTTGAAAATAAAGAAGACCAACAAAAAAAGACAGGCTGCGAGGATGAAGAAGAAGAAGAGAAGGAGGATCAATAGACGGTGAGGGTAGTGGTCGTGGTGGTCTCAGTGGATATGATGTTAAAGAAGAAGATGATGGTGATGTTGAAGAAGATGGTAGTGATCGTAATTGTGAATGTTGCAGCAGTAATGGATGTGATGTTGGTACCAATAGGTTAATAGATGAAGATGGTGATGATAGTGCTTTTTGGCGGCGGCAGTTGGTGTGGTGATGGTGATGATGATGGCGAAGGTGGTGAATGTCAAAAGTGATAACGTAAATGATTTTCCTTAGACGGACACTTAAGTGACAAAAATTTGATGAATGTAGCTTTACAGGTTACTGAGAAATGTACAGTTGAATGCTGGCATGAACGCAGAGTTTACTACGATGTATGGAGGATTACAATGCCAAGAACATTCAAAATTTAAAAATTAAAAAAAAAAAATGTCATACACACTCGCATACCCGCAGTTTTCTGTGAAACAATTTCACTATTTTATTTCAGACTGGTTAATGATATGACTGATTGTTATTAATGTAGGCCTACAATCTATACCGTCATTTGGTATTTGTCAATGGTTGCTCATATGCCACATGTGGGGCCTGAGCTTTGTTATAATAAACTTTTTAAACCTGTTAAACTTGTCAGCCCTCCCCCCCCCCTCAAAAAAAAAAAAAGGAAAAATTCATAACCTTACCTTTTTTTTTTCTTTGGGCTGTCTCATTGTGGCCTCAAAACGTTCCAGTCAGCGTGTTAGAATATATACTACGAAGACTAAGGTAGGATTTCTAATGATAATTCAGTGTCAAGAAACTGGTGTCATAGTAATCTTGAGCACTGTATCCTCAGGAAGATGACCGCGTGAAACAAGTTGGCAAACTCCTAGAAATAAACTAAAATACGCACTTCAGCACACTGAATACAAAAGTGAAGACCTTCTCGCAAAGACATGAAGACATGCCAAGTGAATCATTATTTGAAGAAAAATTGTTACGAGAGCTGTTTGCCAATTATGACATAAATTATCTGACCCTATACTACGTTTTTTATATATTTTTTGTTTGTTCGTCTGAATGTTTTTTGTGTTTTTTTTTGTGTATTTTAAGATTTTTTTTTGTGCGTCTGTTCACTGGACAGATGCCTATCCCACGGCAGTTCTTACAATAATTATCGAATCCTACCTCATGTTGTCTTTCGTGGAGTTAATCGGTAGAAGAAAGCAGTAAAGTTGTCTTGTTGCCAGTTCGCAGCGCTGTTCTTTGCTCGGTTTATTTGGCTAGTTGCTTATTTGGCAGTAGTTACAGTTCCCTAGAAGGGTTGCTCTATTCGGAGACTTCCAAACAACTCCGAAGTAAAGGCCTTAGGCCTAGATGAGAACCATTGGGTATGAGTTTGTCCAGTTCAGTACCTTCACGCCTCTGTATGAAAAGCAAAGGTATGATGCATCCTTTGGTTGACAGAATTCACTTAAACTAATTCCAAATGCTAATCAGGCCACACATCTTCTTTAAATCCATACTTGAGAAGAACATCTAGGTGCATCGAATTCGTCCCACCCCACCCTTTTATTTTCTTTGGTTGCCCATTTCGATCCAAGTTATAATGCTCGCTCATTCCTGTCATTCCAATGCCGCTTTATTTATCCGTTAAGAGCCTGGTGGGCGACTGCGCTGGACTGACATCATATTATGATCTTATTACGAGGTATTCTGCATGCAGGTTATGATAATGTACGCAGCCGAGAAGTGTGTGAGGCTCACTGGTGAACACCAGGCTCACACGTGAAAGTTAGGGACCGGTTCAGGCAGTAGGCATTTAAGAAATAAATTGCTGTGAAGTTAGCGTTCCTGTAGTGTAGTGGTAACACGTTTCAGACTTGCAAAGCTGAGAGACCCTGGTTCGAATTCCGGTAGGGACAAGAAATTTTCTAGTGAAGGTGTTTTCGGACTTTCTTCTAAAAAATGATCCTTCACAGTAATTTGGTAAAATCCCTGGTGACACACTTCCCTAAAATAATATTTGTAACATCCGAAAAATAAAATTATCAGACTGAGCTCACGTTCCTCCCCCTTAATAATAAGAAAGAATACTATACTATATATACCTTGCCACCCGGTTACATATTATTATACATTGCATTTATTTTCTTCAACTACAAATGCAAATGCAAAGAAGTGAGGGGTGCTGTGGAAATGTTTAAACATCAATTAGGTCTACACTGTGTTAATATTGCTGGGTAGTGGGAAGAAGAAATTATGAAAAAAAAATTGGTTTAATGTTTCAAATCTTTCCTAACAACTTCTGAAGAGTACTGTTAATCTTAGGCTAATGACAACTTGGCTAAAACAGGGCAAATCGTCCCATGGCTTTCTTTTCATAACTTCTAATCAAACACAGTTAGCATGAAGTTTACTTGTTAATTATACTGTATATGGCTTATGGATTGCATTTGTCTCTCATCACAAGGAATCCCCCTCCAAAACACAAAAAAAAGGGGGCGGGGTGAGGAGGGGGTGGAGGGTGGAGGTAATCGAAGAAAGAAAATGCCCCTGTGCCCGTATAGTGTAATGTGGTAGGAGAATGGCGTCGAAAGTACACAAATGATTATCTATACAAAGAAGAGGCTAATTGACAAGGCACTGTGATTAACTGTGACAACATGACATCAGCTACATGAACAAAGGGAAAACTAGTAAATCTAGATAATAAGCCTATCTATTTCCAGTTGAAGATAATATTGAAGAAGTAGGAACGCAGAGAACTCTAAGTGCATAATAGAAATCTTTTTTTTTCCTAAATTCCCCTCTACCATTGCGGCTTCCATCGCTTAACACATAATATAACTAGCTGCATCTGAATATTTTCCTAGAGCGGCTTAATTAGGTATGTTACATTTTAACTTGTTTTTCTGCAGTAGTAGTAGTAATCGAGACTGGATTACTCTGTCACACAAGCTTCACGGTCCATTTTGAATAGAACATCTTCAGATTCTCATTAATTTACTTTTAATAGTATAAAGTTTAACCTGAATAATGCAGATGTCTACAATATGGAGACTAAACTTTAGGACTCATTTTGAGTAGAAGATTTCCAGGTTCTCATTAACTTATATTTTATTGTAAAAAAAAAATGTAACCTGGGCAATGCAGGTGTTTACAAATGGAGACTAAGCTTTAGGACTCATTTTGAAAAGGAGATTTTCAGGTTCTCATTAACTTACATTTTATTGTAAAAATTTTATTCTGGATAATGCAGGTGTCTGTGTTACAGAGGTTAGTTTCTTGCATGCATTCTTATGAAGGTTTTCCACCTGCAGCAAGGACATACATTTTATTCTGTACGGAGAAACCACTGTCAAAAGTAAAGTACCTGTATCTTCGTAAATTTACTCGTTAATGATAAGAGTATTAAAAATGATAATAATGATAATAATAATGACGATAATTTAGTGTCCTCTTCCCAAAACGTGAACTTAAAGTGTTTCACGAAATATCTTAATATTAAACATCCATACACTCTTCTCTCTCTCTCTCTCTCTCTCTCTCTCTCTCTCNCTCTCTCTCTCTCTCTCTCTCTCTCTCTCTCTCTCTCTCTCTCTCTCTCTGTTCTCGCACTCCTAATCACTCCCAAAGAGCCACAACATCGCATTCCATTGAGGCAGAGTTTGTTGTTTAGTGAAATGTGTTTGGAACAAATATTTCTGTTTAAGCTTAACTTCAAAATTCTTTACAGCCACGGCTCATCTCATAACATTAGAAAGAGCATCCGAAACTGATGAGACTGCACACACACAAAAAAAAAATGCACTCCCTTGGTATCTTTTTCAAGGTGGAAAATGGTGTTCTTGAAGCCCGCACTGGTGATCTTACGATAACAATTCAATTGTACTGGTTTGAAGGTGGAAATTCACGTCCAGTGAAACGCCTAAAGTTCATCTGACGCAAGTATTTTTGTTTCCTTCTATACATATTGCAAGTTTTAAATCTGGAAATCATTCATTATTCCCAGAACGCGACCGTTTTGTAACGTGCTAAAGTTCATGTACAATGCTTTGGCAAATCGTAACCAAAGGCAAGTCAAAAGTGAAAACTGTTTCAAGTGCAGTAGTTTGAACTTGAAGCTTCATACCCCGAAGATATAACAGTAGCTATTTATACTTTATTATACAGAATTTCAAGTGCAGAAATCTCCGACTTGACTGGAACAGTAAATCCAAGACTCTTCCACTTCCACGTGACCGTGCAGCGTATCAAGTATCAGAAGTTCTTTCTGTCATGGCGATTCAAGCGAACTCCGTGGACATCCTGGGTACAAAAACCTCACCGCAGTTTGAAATAGCCACAGTCGTTGATCCAGGTACTTTTGACAAAGTGACCAGTTCCAATCTGGCCCAGCTGCTGACCGATATCATCTGTTTTTCCTTGTTCCCGGCTATTCAAGTGATGGGAATATGTACCAATGCTCTCAACATGCATATCTTTGCCAGAATGGGTCTTCACGATACTGTCACGGTTTCATTCTTTGCACTGTCCTTCTCGGACTGTGGTCAGCTGGTAGTCGCCCATCTGATTTTTATTTTCTACGCCATGGAGCGATCACCGTGGAGAGGGCCTGTGGAGCCGTACCACTTAAACTACTTAACAGTGTGGTATTACCTGATGCTTCTGGACATATCATGCCTTACAATGACCTACATAGCACTGCAGAGGTGCCTTTGCGTTGCCCTTCCTTTGAGATTTAACCAAGTCTTTTCTCGTAGACGGACTGTCGGCTGTATTGCGTGTATCTATGTAGTCATGATTTCGTGGTACACGCCCATGTTTGCCAAACAAGGTTTGATAGTGTTAATGAACCCTGTGACCAATGTCTCTAGACTGGTTTTACATTTTGCAGAGGGTCGACAGGAAGTGCTTGCTCTTCATGACATTGTAGACCGCGTCGTCCTCAAGACAGCGATGCAACTTATCGTATTGACATGCTTGATCGTTTTGACCCATTCTCTGCGAGCATCGTCCAAATTTCGGCAAAGCTCTTCGTCTGCTGTCTTCACAGGTGGTGCAGGGCAAGATTCCTCACAAATCTCGAAGACAGAAGTTTACCCACATGCAGAAAGTTCGGAAAATACAACAAAGAAAGGTTCCAAACAAGAATACCAGAGAAAACAGACACAAGTGATCCAGGTAGTAACACTGACTTCCGTAATCTTTGTTGTGTGCAACACACCGTCTGTTCTCATTGCGTTTATGCGACAGTTCGTTCCAGGCTTCGACTTGTTTCAACGCTACAACGATATTTACCTGCTTATGAATTTGGCAAAAAATATGATTGAATTTCTAAATGCGGCACTGAATTTTTTTGTATATTTCAAGTTCAACTCAAAATTTCGGAAAACGGTTCACGAGACTTACAAAAGAGTTTGTGGTTAGTGTTGGAGAAACATTTCGTGTACAGACTAAATGATGTCGTTTGAGTGTTCTACACTCTTCCTCATTTCACAATCCATCATAAAGTGCAAATAAACATTGATATCTGTAAATCTTGTTCAGTATAATGAGGTATTTTCTGACGGGTCAGTTACACCACGTGATCTAGGGATTGCTAGGATATTTTGATTAATGATGAGTAATCATACATAGGCAGAGCATGTAAACAAACCAACGTGTGAGCAAGCTTTCCTAGGTCACGCGATGGAGCTGAAAATACCTAATTATGATAGTAACAGGAGAAGGAGGACTGAGTCACAAACTATTATGACTGATCCAAATCCTGAAATAGTTCAAGTTTCAGCAGTGATTTAGTATCGAAGGTTATTGTTGTTTAAATTATTCTGATCTCCTCTCCATGGCAGTTAAGTGCCTGACTGGACTCAAGACATGCACACATTTCTCTGAATCATTTGCGTTAGATGGATTATGATGAGAAAACAACCCAAATGTGGTTTGTTTTTCATCTAGAGAAATGACTAATACCCCTCTCTCCTTTTGCAAAGGGTTAAAAAAAAACAACACACATAACATCCCAAAATCGCCATTTTCAAAGAAAACTCGATTTTCTGGACCTACTCCCCCCCCCCTCTCCCCCNCAGCAGTCTTTCTCTTGAGGTTGCAGGAGCCAAATTGTAAAAGCTTCTTTGAGCCATTTAATAAAAATTTCTTCTCGGACCACAGGTATGTTCCGAGATGGCCAAGACTAGTCTGCAGGTCTGGTGCCACCACTGTGCTCCAATTACATTATATTATACTGTTTAGGGTGGGGCTCCTTTGGTTAAATTTTCACAATTTCAAATTACATGAAAAGGGGTTAAAAATTTGGCCTTCTTTTGCAGATCACAGGTCCGCACAAATGAAATCCGCTGAAGCCATTGGGAAACACTGCCTGCAACAATTATTTTTTTACAAATTCAAAACTGAATTTCACCACTTTTGCGGTGTGGTTTCATGTTATATGATTATTTCTATTATTATTATTATACTCTGCTACTATCGACTCGAATAGTCCAATTTTGTTGACCAATTAGGCTCCTGCAACCTTAAGAGGCGTTAGAGGGGTCCGTAATCAATTTCATGTAAGCTTTTTCACCAATACAAAGTCAGGTTCTCATACCGATCATAAAGGCCACCACACCACACAATGACCCAGTTCAGAAAAAGAAATCAATCAAGTAAATTAAATCCACATTAATCAAAGAAAAGAATGGAGTCTATGCAGTTCATTATTTATGGTATTATATCTTTATTGAATTTTGACATTCACTATTGTCTTGTGCAAGACCCAGTCCTAAAATGTTTAGACAGTTTACTATTCTCAGACGGTTGAGGATGAGAAAAATCACTGACACATGACCATACACAAAGAGTACATAGTAACCATAAATAAAAGCACCTAATAAATCAATAATAATAATAACAATAGTAGAAGTAATAAGAACGAACCTACAAGCTTGCACAACACATTTCAAGGGCAGATCCTGCATGTATACTCTTGTGGACATTTCGATAGCATAGGCAGGTAATAACAAGAGATATGATGTAATCCGCATAAGAGTTACCTTCCTTGTCATTGTACAAGAAATAAATGTGTCTTTAGAAACAGATATCCCACACTATCACTGTTATAACATTCTAAATTCTGTAAACTGTATTGTAGCCACTCCATTCCTATTACATGCACCCACAGCACAAGGCAGATCTACAGTTCATGCCCAAAATTTGTGGGGGGGGGGAAAAAAAAAAAGGGACAAATTTTTTGCCTTCCTCAGTGTTGGCGAAATAGTTGTATGTTAGGAAACAGCAATGAACTAAGACTGTAACATACAGAAATCTACACTATTTGCTTGGTTAGTATAAAAACAAAATAATTACATGTATTGTGTAGTTATGTGCTGCATAATATTACTTTGTTTAAATCTTGCAAAATGCTGGTATGTATAGATGAGTGTTTGCCATTTCAAATATGTTAAGAAATAACAAAAAATAACATTAAGTAGATTATTTGGAATCATTATTTCAACACTAGTACCTAAATATGGAATCAATAAACCCTTTCTAATAATAATAATAATAACAATAATAAAATATCGAATACAGCTGTGTCTCATTAATCCCAACTCTATGACACTGAACACCTTGCTTAATCAAAGGCATAGCACAGGAAATCTTTCTGCTCTGTATCATGCTTCCACATCTAAACATGGAAGCTGAGAAGGTCAGGGTACATTTATAATGCATTACATGGTGATAATCAGGATGAAAGTCAAGGCAACGCTGTCTGTTACACATCTGTACCATGTTATCCATTTACCATATTATCAATGTGATTAGTAGTCCCTGTTCGACTAATGATACCACCTGATCATGTTTACTTCATAGGGTAAGTCATTCAGCCTAACTCCCATCATGCTGTTGCTTTTATCTATGACACCAAATGCAAAAAAATCATGGGGGGGNGGGGGGGGGGTACAAGATAAGTTACATATATAGGCTGTGAAAAGGCACTGTTTTTCAGCTTTGATCTTTTGTAGCATAAAAGGATAGATTTCATGCTCCCTTCTTCCTTTCTTTTCTATTTGTCCGGTGTTCCTCTATTGTCTCATTCATTCATTCATTCATTCATTCCATCCCTCCTTCCTCCCTTCCTTCATTCATTAATTTCAGCACAATGAGAATCTATTTCCTACTGCATGTAAATCAACCATGTGAAGAAATGGCTCTTACTTTTCTCTTTTACTATTTTGTAAATGGCATGATCAACTGGTCTGGAAAATCCAAAGAAATACATAGGAACCCAAAGATTTGGATTAATGAGACACAACTGAATTTGCAGATTTAACAAAATAATGTACACTCATGGGCACATAAATGTGTACAAACACACATCCACACCCATGCATCTCAAGTTAGCAATAGTCTGGCACAGCAAGAGTGCCTTTCATTGGCACACAGCTTGAATTTGAGATCTTGTGTATTATTTGTAAAACCATTCATATCTGTCAAGATACTGCACCATTCTCACTATAGATCTTTGCAATGTGCCCCATATAGACAGAAACCCTTCTTGGAAAAAAAAAAGGATTCCACATGAGGTAAATATCTGGGGTAAGCCTAAATACATGAATACATGTAGCTACCAATTTGGAACAACCTGGTAACAAGGCCAAACATGATCTGTGGATTAGGGTTCATAAAGAATTTCAAACAACTGAAAAATTATTAAAATTCCTTCCAACAAATATTAAGGATTAATGAAAAAAAAAAACCACTTAATTTTACTATTAAATAAATGACAGTATCAGGCGTCAGGAATTGGTAAACGTCCAAAAACTTTTCTTACAGATATATTGCTGCCTGGAAGTAATACCGACTTTCAGGACTTACGACAATATTTTTTCTGAGTGGTGATATGACAAGACTTCTTACAGCCTTACAATTCTGTTAATTACAAGACTGAAAACTTGTAAGGACTTGTACAAATTGAATTCAGCACAGGCAGGCAAGTCATCCTGGCATCATGCAGGCAGTGTTTGAACAAGAATACGACAGGGAAATGAATGGAAACACCAAAATAGGAACTTGACATTTCCTACATAAAATGGCAAAACCAAAACAAATTGCAATACTAACATTCAGAAACTTTCAATGGCATAAATTTCATTATACTGTATTTCCTGAAATCTCCCTCTGTTCACTGAAACGAAGCATTTCTTGTAGAAGATGCTGGCTGAATTCTGACACAGCTACACAGACAATACAGTATCTCTCTCGCCAAACTCAGTTGTTCTCTATGACAAAAAAGAACACAAAACATCCGCATATAGCATATGATATACATTTTATGAGACAACAACCCTGCACACTTAATGGAATGAATGATATGAAGAAGTAAGATAATCATAGGCCTACTCATAGGTTAAGCTAATCTCATTAAGAATGAACTTTCCCAGGGCAAAGTGAAACCAAATGGCTCTTAATCATATTATTTCCTTCCAGACTGAAGTGGCACAGTTAAAATCGGACATGCAAAACTATTCCTGCCTTGATTAACAAACAGTTTACAGTCATGAGAAAAGATCTCCTCCCCCCCGCCCCCCAATGCAAAATTAAAAAAAAAAAAAGACAAAAAAAACCACTAAACCACGAATACACACGTGTTCATTCTACAATTGCAATGGAAATGAATTTTTAACCACAAATAACATCCCCTCCCGCCAATTATCCCCCCCTGCCCCCAGCTAAATTTCTAGCCATGGGACTTCAAATATGAGAGGTTACAAAAAAAAAGCAACAATAACATGATGTCTTCAGCAGGCCACACAACTGCTTAAATCTCATCTTTAATGACAAATCAAATAATGTTACAGGCCATCCCTCCAGCCTATCTTCCAACTTTCCTATTAGAACCATTCCTGTACATAAAGTAGAATGACTGAGCTTCTGAGTTTTCTTTGACATAAATGGAAGGATTTAGCTCTTTATGTGTGGTCTGCAGAAAACGTTAATGAAATCAATTACGTCCTTCTGTCTGATGACAGATTTCAGGACTGGGTCCAGCACCAATACAAAATGTCCTGAGATACATTGTTACAGTAATTCACAATATCATACATAGGAAATAATATACACAATGACTTGTGTCTTTTCACATAGAATAATTCCAGTGTCAGTGGGTGGGGGAAAAGAAATAAAAACTAATGATAACATTTACTCTGGGAAAATCCAAAACAAGGATTGATAAGATAGGGTCAGGCAGCTTTCAGAGTGATCTTTGAATGGAAATGAAGTCTGTACAAACTCAACACCTGCAAACAGGAGAATACAAGGGACACACAGTATGTAAAACTAAGGCAAATACGGCACCATTAGTAATACTACCAATGAAGGCAGGAAGGCCTGTTATTCCTCTGAAACACACAGGATCAATGTGAGGATTCCCAGCTAACAACTTTTTGTTCCTAATGCTTTTTGAATTATCAAAACATCATGGAAGTACTGGTATGCAAACATATACAGTGCATATGCCATTAACATAAACATGAACAATGCTTAAGTGAAATGTTTTGATGACATAACATCTATATTGGGGTTTAAACTGCTTGTCACTATTATGAATCTTAAGATTATAACAGTGACAGGAAAGGCACATCTGCATGGAATGTGAACTTGTAATTATGTTCAGTAGATTCTGATTAACTACAATGATTGTACCCACAAATCTAATGTGAAAATATTTCCATATAGTTGATGTCTATTTTTTACTTTATCTGAAAACAAATAATGGGCAGAAAAACAAAACACATGTATTTCCATCCAAACCCATAACTGATACTGCTCCAATTTGAATCATCTATCTTATATTCAGTCCTAAGCTGCTTTCATAGCTCAATATCTATTGCCAGGGCAGGCAAACTTTCTTTGGTTTCTCCCCAATGTATGCTGGCATAGCCTCAGAGGATATGTTTGTAAAGAGTTCCTTCGAACTGTGTCACTGCATGAATGCATACATGCATACTATCTGGGATGTCCTGCCCTGTCAGCAAGTAAGCCATATGACACTGACTACCAGACTTGACTATGAATGTTGTTCGCTTATTCAAAACACCAAATGTGGGAGTTACTTTTGAAGATGCAAAAGCAATCAGAGAAGTCACGAGGCATAATTATCCTTTGCTAAACAGCATTCTAAGAATAAAATATCACAATGGAAATCTCTGATCTTGGTTAACATTCACTGTCTAAAGTTAAGTTTACAGAAAATGTTTGCCCTTACCTGCTCCCTGTAAGAAACACCATTTGCTTCTGCAGTTATAAATGTAACCAATGAAATGGGAAAATTATTCTGTAAGTTGTTAAACTACATTCAGTAATATTATAACACAATATCGATACAGTATTCTTTTTTTTTGCATTTACTTTTTCTCAACCATAATGCATAGATACAAAGAAAAAAAAACATTAGAGTGCTCACTGCTTTAGGGGGCTTAAGTAAATGGTGATATGCTATTTGATCATGAATTAGAATAAATAAGTAAAACATGTAGCAGATTGATAGATGCTAATGAGAAAGGCCATTGTTTATATGAAAACGTTGAATGCAACAAACAGCATATATTACAGTGATGATAAAGTGATGGGTAACAGAAGAGCACTTTTCCTTTTTTTCCTTTTTTTTTTAACTCTCTAAAGATATGCATTATTATTATTGGTAAATAGGTGTATCACATTTGCATCCATAATAAATGAAGGCACGTGTAGAAAAAAGGAACGCACTGGGAACTAGATTTGCAGTATTCTTTCAAATTAACATGAAACAACAAATGAAATCAGTGCAGCACATAATGCAGTGTTTATAATACACATGCTGATGGGATGCTGTGAAATACGGATGTAAAAAGTGCACATATAACATTTCAGATGCGTATTTGTTGTGTTGATTATGTATGTAGAAAAATTCCAGTTCCTAGCCAGAAGTTGGTCACTGCTCATAATGATAACATTGGTGAGTTCAGCAACTGGTGAGTGCCAGAGGCAGCAAGATGAATAATTCTGAGGTCAAACACAATGACAAGAACATTTTCCAGCCTAAAACAGTTTCCTCTAATGTATGAACCAGAGCCACAATTCAGTGTTTGGAGAGGGTAGAACACATCTAACCTGCTTTGCTAGCATATCCATGCAAGTTCCAAATAGGCCTGATGTAGACTGCTATAGGTTGCTCTCATGGAATTTACTCAGACAGAACACAGGTTCTAGAGAGGTTAAGCTGTGGCCAATATCTGGGAACCACTCGGGCAAACATGAATTCTGCCTTCAACAGGTGAACCTTTCTGACATAATGTAGGTACTACACGCTTAACACATTTCCTGATATGTGGAGAGACCTGCTTTGGTCCCAAATGGTTCCTAAATACTGTGGTTGCTGGTTGTATTGATAGATTGCAAAAGTAACAACGGAAGTTACAAAACATGTCTCCAACTGTGCAAACTACGTTCCTTCTCTGAATTCATGCTAAATCATCTCGATGTTTCAAATGATGGGAGGTAACTCAAAAAGAGATTCTACCTCAAAAGGTTGAATTAGCCTTAAAAATACTAAAAAATGTACAAGTTGATTGAAACTACAAAATTTTCAGAGATGAGAAATTTCATGACAAATCTAGAACATGTCTCCTAATTAATGGAAATGTACACTATGCAACACACATCCTGAAATGCTTTATATTTTAATTTTAATTAAATTTTAAAGATCCATACACATTGTTCTTTCCACTGTCACATGCTTCTTGTATCGTGATGATGGCATAAGTTATTGAATCGCATCACAAAGTATGCATTCACCTTCTTCATTATCATCCATACCATTTTGAGCACATCTGCCTATTTAATTCAGCTCATAAAACTGCCCACTTCTGAGTGGCAGTATAAAATCATCTGTACATTTTGATCATGGGGAACATGTTCGGTTACAGCTGATATTTGGGAACTTTGAGTTGCTGAATTCCCCATTTCATCTGCTTTCAAAAAAAAACAAACAAACCAAAAACGTTCAGTATGTACATCTTATATACAGTCGGCTATTTCATCAGAGCTAACACCTGATGACTTGCACATTTCTACTGTACATTCAATAGGTGTATGCAACCATTTAATAATTTACAATTCTTTCCTCTGTTACTTGCATATAATATAATCCTTACAGCAGTAAAAGGTATGTAAAATGTGGAAGAATGGGAGCACAAAATCTTGAAGGCGAACCTGTATCACAAAACCTGCTGCTCCAACATGATGTGAACATTTCTAAACTTTGTTTCTCAATCTCTGCAGCTTGACAGTATCAGGGGCAGGAAGTAAAATTTCAGGCACACTGGTAATAATGCTAATATCCGAAACAGCTGCAAAATGCAAAGCTGATGTAAAATACATGTTTGTTGTATATGTTTGCACTCATGCTCTCCTGTGATATCCTGAAAATTTTAGGTCCATTCAATACTCCTTGATGACACTAACTTATGTCTTGCATACTCCTCTTTTGTCTTGTAAGAAATACAGTTAACTGGGAGTTGAAGCAATACAGGTGATCAACAAAAAAGTCCCCACGACAACCTCCTTTTCCCAGCTGTTTCCAAATTTACTATTCAAGATTTTATGGTGGACGCTGAAACAAAACAGCAAATAATCTTTGAATATCACTTCCTTATCCGCTGGAAACTTTCACCCTTTTCTTCCGTTCATAGTTTGCTTGGACGTGTTAGGGCCCATCATTTTTCTCTTACAAATTATGCACAGAACCTTCTTTATGACTGAAACAATGCACCTTTGCAAAGCTCACTGTAGAATAATGAATGGGATCCCCATCAAGCACACTAATAGTTCATATTCAATCAACAATAACAATCTTTAAAAACCTTTTTTGCAAGCCAGACAGCAACACATAGCTGTACAATAATATTCATAGGGATACATCCTCAACCACAACCATTCAGTCCACAATGCATTTGTTTTTCCCTCATCATAAATCTTCATTCACAAACCAATCTTACCGTCAAAATTTAAAAAAAAAAAAAAAATGCATATATACATGTATATATATAATTTGTTCAGGCATTAAATATACAACACTTGGGTGTATGTTTTATAGCTGATGGGAAAAATATTAAATGTTCATATTTGT
This sequence comes from Ellobium chinense, assembly GCA_033807755.1. Lineage (NCBI taxonomy): Eukaryota > Metazoa > Mollusca > Gastropoda > Ellobiida > Ellobiidae > Ellobium > Ellobium chinense. The sequence continues at coordinate 42,546 of JAWQUT010000782.1, forward strand.
ATCTATAGATAATGGTGTGAAAAATTAGATACGCGATATCTTATATATAAATTATAACCTCATCTGATTATGTGTAAAGGTGATCACATACTGCGCAGACAGCGAAAACTCGGCATGCCATCCTTCTCAGAATAACCTTCTACTCTTTTACTCCTACCTGCTTTCTAAAAGGGTCATCAAGAAGACAACAACCAATGGCAAAATTTTCAGACACTGTGATTAACATATTTATCTCTATTCAAACTGAAGTTGCATTATCATCATTTCTATCTGCTCCATAAAAATGTATTGAATTGTGCAAATTTTCAGAATTTTGTTTCCCAAAAATTTTCAGCAATCTCCCATTCCTGTAAATAAAAACCTGCAAAAATTTACTCATGTGATACCTGCTGTTTAAATAACAAAATTTCCTTTAGCCAGAGCACTCGAAGTGCTATCAAAACTATTTCCACAGTATCTGGCTATCACAGAAAATGAATGTGCATAGATAGATTCAAACAGTTTACAAAAACTGTCATCAAATGTTCTCCAAATGTAAAGCTTCCTATTACATGCACTTATCAGTGTAAAATATGAATTTGCTTTTACTGTCTCAAATATTTCTCAAGATTCCATCTTCTACTCTGGCTAATTTAACAACTCTCATGCATACACTCTGCGTTCATTCACATGCCTCAGTTTGCTGTTTATTTGGAGACATTGTGTATTTGGCAAAATTGGTCAGTGGAACTTCCTCAGGCAGTTCATCATGCAAGAAAATACACACTTGGTTGAGAAGTGTTAAAGGTCCTTTATACCGATACAGGTTCTTGATGTGAGATACCAGCTTATTTCTTCCTTTACCAATTGGCCTAACTGCATAAATTAGTCGACATGCTCGTGCTATAGTAAAAAAAACTATGCTTTAACATAACAGCACAAGTTTCTGGACAATTTCATTTCACTATGCCCATTTTCCAGTCTTTGATACGTGGAACTGTCTTCATGGTAGTCAACAACACTCACTGCAAGCCAAGAATACCTGCTTTTATGCTACAGACAATTACCAACTGCTAAAACACAGGTAAATGGAACATCAAATTTCCACAGGCATGCAGTCATTGAAAACAGCAATTTTCTCTCTTACAGAATAAGGAAAGTCTGTTCTATTATAATGTTAGAACAATACTGAACTAACATCTGACATCTGTAACTTGCATCACTACAGAAAGACCTTCAACTGAAACTAGACAGCTATTCAACACTCTATGAAATTATCGCAAAGAACTACTCTTTGGTAAAAGCTCTTTTGTCAGTTTGATTCAGAGTAAACACAACGGCAATAAAGCACTGTGTGCACAGATAAGGGCCATTGTTCTATGACTGAGAGTCTTCTGTCAGTTTTGCCATTTTCTATATTCTAACAGTTTACATGCTGTGAAACTTTAGCGGATAAGTAATGAATTTAAAGTTTAAGGGACTGCTCTAAATCTTTCACTAATTTTTTTTACCACATGTTAGTTTACTATTCCCATGGTGAATTCTACAGCACAGTGCACCTAGTAAGCTTTACACAAATATCTCACTGGTAAAAAAATGTGCTATAGATGGGACAAACTCAAAAGGGATAAATACAATGTGTGTGTTTAACACCCTAGAATTCTCAACAGCTGCTAGGAAAGGTATCTATGTCAGATTACAGAAAAATCATTAATACAGAAACCACTTCCCATCTGAACATCTTTCACTGCGTTTCCCTGGCAACAGGGCTGTAGGCCTGTTAACACAAAGATCAATAAATTACAGGTCATCTGTTCTATTAACATAAATCAAAACATGAACTGAAAACAAAAGCAGCCCTATTTTGATATTTGAAAAAAAAAGGACAAAGTGTGAGTACCTGAAAGAAAATTTTTTCCAGCTGTGCAGCACTAAACCCCGCCATGAAATTATGTTACACTAATGGTCTTGTTGCATCCATATTCTGCCCTTCTACATCAATGTCCAAGAGAGTTTTCTTGTGTTCTATATGTGGAGGTGTGCTACCTGGTGACAGGTGTGACCTGCTTGAAAGGTATGGCGTGAGGTCTTCTCCCCCTGCACCCCTAACTCTAGCCGAATTAATTCCATGACCATGAGGTGATGGATACTTCAGCTGTATGGGCCTTGTGGCCCCACCAACATCAAGAGTTGTTGGTCGCTGGGCTGGTTCTGCCCCTGGTCTCCTTCTGGGTGGCACTGGCTGATGTGCTCCTGATGATGATGCCATGTAATCCGGGTGGGGAGTGAGGAAATAGTCAGTGCTAATGCCATGCCGTGGGTCTTGCTGATCAACTGATGATGAGTTTGAGGTATTTGACGGTGTTCTTCTGTGAGAATTGTATGTGTTGCTGCTATTCTGTTTGCTGTAGTCCGGTGGGACAAAGTCATCTTCAAATGTCACGGATCGTCTCTGAAGTTTGCTTCCAGTCTCCTGGCCTCCAGGCCGTGAGGGTGTATCCAAGTTACTTTCTGAGGAAAGCTGACGGTTATAGATCACAGTTCGTTCACTCGTGGGAGTTGACCCCGATACACCAGAAGCTTCACTATCTGCATAAGAACTGCGGTGAGATGTTGTGCGTGCATTATAATTATTGCCATAGCCTGCACCAGCTGGTTGGAAAGAGTAATCATTATCCATAAATGCAGGGGATTGGGAGTCCATTTCCAAATGCAGACTGGGCCGTGGCCGTGCTTGCACCCCATGGTACGTGTACCAGTAGCCCTGAGGAGGAGGCTGATAGGCACGAAAATCACCCTCGGGTTCTATTATTGAATCCCTCACTGCAGCAAGATATGCATCCCTGCGATTGTTGATATACGAATCTCTCTTTTTCATAAATCTGTCATCCTCCCCACTAGGTGCATGAAGATTGGGGTGTATGGCTCTTGTATTGGCTATGCCCATGTCAAAACCTGAGGCCACTGCTGCCAGCATTATTGACATGTGATAGAAGGCCGACTCCGTCTTTTTTCCTTTCACCAAAGGACTTGTGGGCGTGGCGGCTGGAGTGTGAGGAATGCTTCGTGCTTTTGGTGAGTTGTCATTCTGGTCACCAGGCAATGTGTCATCTTCATCATCTGCAGATATGAGATATATCATATTAACATATTTGAGGCATCTACAACCCAATCTATCCACAAACTCATTCATTCTCATTCTTGCCATGTTTTCTTTAGGCAATATGAGATTTGGGCGATGCACCCCATTTGTCATAAATTTGGGCAGTGTTTGTAAATTTTGACAGGGACTTTAGATTTTTCTCATATTCTTTCCAATTTCCGCACAGAAAATGAGGGTGATCAGTGCAAGTTCATTAATTATTATAGGAGATTTTGAAATTTAATGGGCAAATCTGGAGAAAACACTGTTCTTGCAATAACAAAATTTTGGTTGGGTTATCTAAGCTGGTAGAGCTTGGCAATGCCTCTTTGCAGTTAGCTAGCTGGGTGACATGCCATCATTGTCAACCTAATAAGTCATACTCCACACAGCCTAAAGAGAAGTACATGATCATTTATGTCAACACAGATCCTGCATCCATTGATACCTTTTCTTACTATTATGTGATCTCCTCTTAACAGACCTGTAACAAGAGACCACCCTCTGGTATAGGGATGCATTATGACACTGCCCATGTCTTTACTTTGATGATTAAGATTTGAAAATTTAAAACCACTTGCCTCCACAATAATGTATCATGACCGCAACAGTTCATACATGTTTTGATTAAAACTAGTCATAGGTACATGCAGATTTTATTTCTAAATATAAAACCAGGACAATAATTCAAATCTGTAAGAAGCAAATAGAGACTGTGAAAGCAGAAATTCCCTTTTTGTGAAAACATTCTTCTGTGAAATGTAGGTGGAGTAGCCAAAAAAAACAACAACAAAAAACTCCCAGAATCCCATAGTTACTTACATAGGTGATTGACAGCTCCCATGTTGGAATGCCCGCCTCCAAGCTGACGTAATGTCTTTTCTAAATTTGGTGCACTTTTAGACCAGCGCCCATCAGCAAAAATGATTGATGATCGTTGGTGTCGATCCTTTTGAACTGAGCTTGGGCCCCATGTTTTGCCCTTCCTTCCACCAGCAGGAGGATCTACAAAGTTTAAAGAAAAAAAAGAAACAAAACAAATTAAAACACTACAAAAGGAAAATTATTCAATATATAAAACAATAAAAAGACAGGAGCAAAACAGAAATTCCAAGTGACTGTGCACAGCAACAACACTTATGCTGCTGTGATAATATTAACAATACTGGAGGTTTTTGGGAGTGGGGGTGAGGTTCTGATGACGTTCACAGTTCACCTGTGGCTTCTCATGCCAGACTCTTCTTGGCTCCCAGGTTTGTTCTCTTTGATTGTCTGGCTAGTGCCAGTGGGATCATAACCTACCACTTAAAAGATTCCCTTGGCACATGGACATGACAAGCTTGCACCATATGCCTAAGATGATAGAATACATATACTGATTTTTTTATTATGCTTGCTGGCCTTTTCTCTTGCATTTACTTTATATTAAAGCACCAAAACAGAAGGATCCCTGCAAAAGTAGAAGCACAGACATCTCAATCCCTTAATTCATTATTCCATCTATCATCCCAACAAACTATACTGCTCTTAAATTTTACCATCTACTGCAGTCTAAAAGTCAACAAGAGGTGCTTTAATGGAATTGACCCGAGTGACAAGATACCATTGCAGCCTATAGAATCCTCTAGAACATTGGCAAAATGGAAAATTTAGTCAACTTACTAGCAATTGCCCTATAACGAGGAGGAGCAGGAGCATGGGTGGGTGTTGGAGGTGGACTATCTGGACTAGTTGCAACTGCATAACCTCGTTTCTCATATAGTGATATGTCTTCCTTCTGGACTGTTATGTTATGACGAAAGTCTGAGAAAGAAAATTATGACAAGGTAAATAAACTATAACACAAAACAATGTGATGATCTCAGTTGACCATAGAATTCCACTGTCATACAATATCATCAGTTGTCTATTGTGATCGCCCCAATGCTGTGTGTTGCATAAATCTTGTCACACAATGAACCCTGTAATTCTGAACATATGAATCAGCATCAAAATCATCTTGTGAACTGACCAGTTCATATCATTGATTGTGCTGCTTATAAAATGGTAAAGACGAGAAGGGAATATCAATTTACTTGTTAATTTACTTATTTATGGCTGACTTATGGGAAACAATATTATCTAAATTCCACTTCAAGTAGGGAGGTAAATATTCTAAAACTTTTTGGATGCACTTCTAGCCTAGAAAATCACTTTATAAATTACAAAAAGAGTTTCTATAGTTGGTGCATTAACATTAAGTCACTTTTCTACATGACATTATATGCAGTTCAGCAAGTTAACTCTCACTTAGAACAAGTTAAATTAGCATAAAACAACCACATCAGACTCCAATAATACATATACAATTAACTGTATTTATACAGTGTCCAGATGAAAACCCAGGAATGAAAGGGAACAGCTGTAAGCAAAATGGCTCCAAACAATCAGAGCATAAAACATTAATTCAGACGAGACGGACCTTTATCAATAATCGTAGCAGAATATAAGAGAGAGGGAACTGGAACATACAAGAAAGACAGTGTCACTAGAACATACAAAGATACAATGTCAATGCACAAAAGGCCTATATATAAACTCAAAGACACAGAGAGCTGTTCATCAATTAGCCACAGTAACAACGGTTTAACAGGGTAAAATCTGTAAAAACATACCAGATGGCTCACTGATTTTCTTTCCACCATACTTCAAGGCCTTCAACCGGCCTTTCCCGCTTTTCCTCTTCTTTGGTGTAGGCTTGTCAATGACTTGTTGCAGTATCAGAACATTCAACTCCCGTTCCAGCAGCTCAATTTCTCGAGCTGCAAGGTCCTCCTCCCTTCTTTTCAAGGCATCTTCTTGCAGCTTCTGCTGAAGCTCCTGCTTGGTCAGCTCCTCTTCCCTGCTTCTCAATTCCTGTAAAAGATAGGCTCAAAATTTACCGTCAACTCATGACCAGGCCTACTAATTTCTACAGTGACATTCTTCTACACTGTGAGGTCAATGTGGGCAATGACATAGTGCAACTGTCATTGTTAGTGCCCTGAACCATTAAATATTACAAATAGTGCGGACAAAATGCTGGAAAGTGATACCTTCATCAACATCATAGCAGTGATTCATGTTGGTGCTGGTCTACATCTTATAATAAGATTTAACACTGGAAAAACACATACAACACTAAAATTGAACAGTATCCTAAATATCACAGACCTGTGAGGACAAAAAAAAATCATGATTTTCACATGAAAAACATATATATCCTTCACAGTTAGATGTAGTCGCATTATAAAAAATTTAATGACAACAGCACTGATATGTAAAAAGGTTACTATGTTCTAACAAAACATTCACAAAGTGCAGCAAAAATGTTCTCATAAAGTAGAAACCTTCTGAAAAATCAAAGGCAAGTCAATCATAATTGGGCATATTAAGACTGCATTACCTTTTCCCTGCTTCGCAGCTCATCAAACATTTGTTCAATCTCTAAACGCCAATCCTCCTGCATTGTGTGAAAAGAATCATGAGGGGTTGTAACAAATGTAGATGTGGCAATTTCATTCAGTCGTTGCAGAATATCAGAGAAACTTGGTCTCACTAGTGGTTCCTGATGCCAGCAGTCTGTTTGGAATAGAAGTCATCAAATCAGTTACCATTATGTAACTGGCACAACCAATTCTCATTAGATATTGTTAGCAACACAATTATTTATTCGATTATTATCCCAACAATATACAATTACTGTAACATTAGCAAGCAAACTGTTTTCATTGTAATGGTACAGGCCTCTGGAAATTATAGGACCTCCCTGTCTATGCCACAGTGTCAGAACATGCATACATCATTGCAGTGATCAGCATAGTTTGAGTGTACAAGCAATGCTTACCCTGATGGCACAAGAACATGCTAATTGCTCCAGAAAAAGCACACAGGGAATCCAAACTTCCAATGGAAAACTGTCTAATGTTTAGCATGAGAACTGGTCAACATCACAAAGAGATACACCTATCATCAATATTATGTACTGATAGAGTGAGCCTTAATTAATTCAGTATGGATGGATTTGGATGGAATACGGATGTATTGAGCACTGCACTTTACACTCGTAAAATTTACATTTAAATGGACAGAAGTACAGTGACCCTCAGATCTAATGAGGTAGCCAGGACCAACCTTCAGTCCTTGTTGAAGCCGAGATCTCATTGAATGCAAGGTCTCTGCAAGCCATATGAAAACTGGTCTATCTCAAGTGAAAACCTTTAGCTAAAAGGTTACTTAACTTTGCACTTCAAAAATACAATTGTTTCTCTTGACTCCAGACACCAACTGTGACAACATCGTGAGCAGATACATGTACAGATTTATTTTTAAAAAATTTGTTTTGGCTGGGGGATGGGGGTAGAGAAGAAAAAGCAGTGTAAATGCTGAGAAATAAATGAGTCTGTGATTAAAATTTCACCCAGTGCAATGACTGGTCCAAACAAAAGGCTTGGCCAATCATCAGCCGAGACTATTATTTCATTGTTCCATTGTCCATTCCCTCCCCTTCCCCCTTGCGTTGCAGAGAGTTCAAAGGTTTTAATTACTCTTCTGCTCCTTTCTGCTGATCGTCCAAATGGTCCTATTTCTTTTCTCCATCCCCTTCCTCCCTAACTCTGCTCCTTTGCACATGCAACTATCACTGGCAACCTTTCATGGTGACTCAGTCTTGTAGACTGTTGTTAGATTGTTACGTAAACCTTCGGGGGTTGCTAGCTGCTGAGAGTTTTATTGCGGGTGAAAAGGATGTGCCATGGCTAACTTCAGGTCAATGACCTTGTTAGAGCCGAGGTTGCCAGAATTTTGTATTTGTTGGATCAGAGGTACATTTACTATTACAAGTCAGGGGAAAAAAAAAAAAACCCCAGCATTTTCATTTCCCTCGTTGACTACGAGGTCTCGTTGTATTCTAGATTCACTGTCTATAAAAAAGTCTTCTGGCAGTCCCAATGGAGGACTGCTTACTTCTCTTGTGGATGTAAATTAATATATACAGCATATCATTCAAGTCATAAGAACAATGCAATCATAGAGAAAGAGAGGAGTGAAGGAGACATGCTGCTTCATGAAAAGGAGATCTAGATTTTCATGACATTCCAAAACTTCACCTTTTGGCACCTAGAGTAGAGAATGTTCTCCATCTTTCCATCTGCATCTAGACTATTCTCTCATATCTTTCACAGTCTCCAAGGTAGCCACCTGCATGTATCACTAATTATTTGAATAAAAAAAAGGCCCTATGCAATAATTTCTTGTAAACTGAGCTTGATCCGTACAGTCATTTTCGAAATGACAGAATTGTGTGGCACAAATTTCTAATGTCATTTTTTGTTATCCACAATTAGAAATAATAGTAATACTTACCTGTCATAAGTTGTGAAAACATTGATGGACATGTGGAGGGAATAGGCAGTGTCAGTTTATTTACTGCTACTCCATATGCTACCCCCAAGGCATCAATGCCTTTGTATGGTGTTTCCCCTGTAAGAAGCTCCCACAGCACTACACCATAGCTGCAATGAATGCAAAAAAAACCCCAATAATATTAGTACATGAATGTGACTAAACAGATCACAAAACAACAAAAGAAAGATTATAAAATCGGCAATCTCAAATTTCAAAACCATTCAATCATCTCGAAACTGCAATATAATCCTACTGCTGTAATTTACAGCAAAGTAATGTATGTTAAATTCAATAATCTATCATTCAATTTCAAAACCAGTATCCGTCTGCACCGGCGAGATTATCAAATGAAAACCATCTGAAATATGCAAGTTGTACAGAATGTGCAGCAGATGAAGGCAAGGCTTTTGTATATTTCTCTTCCATCCCATATACATCATGTGTATGAATAAAATACTCATACTTATTGTTTAGCAATTCTGACATCAGCAGGCAACGCTGTTGTGATGCATGCCTTTCTGGTGAATGCCCAACTTCCATTCTGCTTTGCCCAGTATGTTAACACAGCTAAAGGTGTGCCCTGCCCATCTTCACCTTTGCTCTCTAGACTGGGTCTCCATAATAATTCTAGAGTTCATCTAAATTATGAGGAACCCTGACCTCATCATGCTTGAATCGTGAAACAGCTATAATCTTCAAAAATGCCTTGAGGCATTAAACAAGACAAAAAAACAGAAAAAAAACAACAGGTATAGTGCTGTTTAATTAATTTTGTTTTTGGTAACCTAGAAAATCATGTACAACAGAAGTGATTAAAAAGTATCAAACAACAGAAACCTGAGTATTTGACCCTAAGAATAATCAAAGGATGAATAATAAGTATAAGAGATAAAGGTGAAAAAGCGGCAGAGAGGCCTTAGCAACAGCTACTTGCCACAGACTTCTCCTCTTCTGTATCTAGTCTTAAATCAAAATCAGGAACTTCCTGTAACAGTGTAAATTTACAAGCAAAGTTTGTAAAATATAAAATACTCACCTCCAAACATCACTCTTTCTGGAAAAGCGAGATAACTTGATGACTTCTGGTGCCATCCAGGCATAAGTGCCTGCTGCACTCATTCTGGTAGTTTGTTCCATTTCTCTAGCTAATCCAAAATCTGTTATCTTGAGTGTCTTATGGCCTAAATCCCCACTGTCCACTGGCTCCTTGAGTAGAACTGTAGAAACAAATTGCGATTCACAGGTTGAAGACTGACTATCTATTAATTTTACATTAAAATATGTTATAGGGCTCTCATTTTTATGCAGGCCATTGATGCTTTGTGTAAATTGAACAAATTGTTGCCAATTTCATCCACAGATTAATTATTCATGATTCCATCCTTTCACCTTTTCCAATAAATCTATAGGCACTGTTTTTGCCTTGATCTTTACAATATATATGTGCTAACTATAATTTATAATTGTTATTATTGTTTGTTAAGATTGTGGGGATTCCACTCACTCTCAGAACCTCCTTGATGTGATACTGGTAGTAATATTGTTTATAAATTAAATGCCAAAACATCCACAGGCCTGCTAGTGTCAACTGCTCAGCAAGGACTTTCTAAATAATTTGCTTTTTGATGAATAACTGGGAAAGGAAGACAGCAGCTACTACCAGCTGACAAAAATCAGCTGGAAATACCACTGACTGACAATGACATTGTTAAAAATTATCAATTTGTTTCCCTCCTTACCCCCGATGAGTTCATGGTGCTGTATTTTCAATCAATGAAACTATCTAACTTGTCACACTGACTTAGTTATAATACTAAAATGCACATTTAGATGAAAATAATAGGCACTAAATGGCTCTGAAAGTGGTAAGGAAAAATACAATTAAGATGATACTAAAATGTTAAATGATCTTCCCTGTCTGTAGTGTATGTGTATGTTGTTGTTGACCATTGTTGTTGTTTCTTTAGCTGACAAAAGGGTGAAGCACTCCAAATTAGACAGGAAGTACATGTACAAGAAACAAACACACCAATATGACACTCAGGCACTAATTACTGGGGGAACTGTAAAATACTCACTGTTGCTTGACTTGAGGTCCCTATGCACCAATGTAAGCGGAGCCAGCTCATGAAGATAATGCATACCTTTGGCTATCTGCAGCGCCCAGTTCACTAAAATTTCTGGGGGTATTCTCCTGCCCCCTAGAACTCTGTTTAGTGAACCACCCGCCGCATACTCCATCACAAGGCACAGATTGGGAGGTTTGAGACATACTCCCCGTAATGCTGCAATGTTCTCGTGGCTTAGAAGCCAGAAGAGTTTGGCTTCCTTCCTCACATTTTCTATAGTTACACTAATAGGTTCATCTGGGTCCTGCCGTGCTGCCTTGATTGCCACTGTCTCCTGCCGCCATCTTCCTCTGTAAACTTTGCCAAACCCACCAACACCAATCACCTCCTCCAAGTCGAGCTCCTCAAAGTTAATCTCAAAGGGCCTTTCTTTTGATTTAATATCTGGTGGCAGTTTGTCCGGGTTAAGCTGTGAATCTTTGGCAATGAAATTGCTGGGAAAAATCCCCTCCTTCCCATCTGCTCGCCCCATCCACCACCCATCGTCACCTGAATCCGTAGACAGCACATGGACCTGCGTTCCCCTTCGCAAAGTCAGTTCATCATCCCGTGCTGCTTCATAGTCGAATATGGCAGTCCACAAGGGACTGTGATCATTATCATCTCGTCGACCCCGCCAATTAGCAAACCGAGATGGTTCCATCGAAACGGCCGACACGCCCTTGTGTCGCATTCGATGGATTTGTTTTCAAATAAACACGACACAAAATGTTGGTTTCATGCATTGTTGATCCACCCCACAACAAGGTGGAATTGAAGCATTTCAGGAGGGTTGGTTCCGTTATACCGAACATTAGTAGCACATTTCTGCTAAGTTTATGTCACAGTTGATAATTGCAACAGACACAGATTCGTGTGATAACTTTCCATGGCCCTGAAATTTACATGTGTTGACGAGAATCGTATTCCAACACCTTTGTTGGATTTCGTCTGGCCGCCATCTTGTGTACTTTGACCTTGAAATTACTTTATTTACATTGTTTTTATACCAACTTTATCCTTATCGTTCTCATTTGAGAAAATAAAGATAATGAAGATGTGGAGTCATAAAAATTACACTTCACAGATTTTCAGCCCTCGTCGAGTTCTCGATCTTCCAAGCAAGCATCGCCATTTCTCGCCATCGTACGGTACATCATGAGACTGACACAGTAATGGCTGATTACATGGACTCACTGTGCCGATTGTAAACACGGAATAGGACCTATCATTACGGAATCATGTGAAGCGATTAGACCCGCGTGAAGTAACACAGGCGTGGGTCAATGGGATCTCACATTGTGGATATCCTTCGCCAAGGGATATGGGCATCCTTAACCGGGGGATGGTTTTACGATCCACAACAACAGGTTTTTTGCAACACATTTCACCTGTATCTATGGGTGTTCCTGCTGGCATTCCCTCTTGTTTTATACTCGGTAAGATTTAAAAACTAGATATAGACTAGGCTATAGACACAAGATCTGAATGTGATGTTGCTCTTTATAACTGTCCTCATCTTCATAAGTTCACACATCACGATTCACAGGAAGTTAGATCTACACTACCTAGTCCTTCCCTTTTAGTTTTAAAATGAATTTTTTTTGGACGCCGTTATTCGTACAATTGTTTGAATAACTATAACTGGTTATTCGTACAATTGTTTGAATAACTGTAACTGGTTATTCGTACATTTGTTTGATTAACTATAACTGGTTAATGAAGGGAGAGGGTTATTCGTACAATGGCCTTCTCTAACGACAGCACCGATTCCATGACTTGTCTACGATTAAATGAACTGTATCATCGGTGCTGTTGTTAGAGATAGCCCGTACAATTGTTTGAATAACTATAACTGGTTATTCGCACAATTGTTTGAATCACTGTAGCCTAACTGGTTATTCGTACATTTGTTTGATTAACTATAACTGGTTATTTGTACAATTGTTTGAATAACTATAGGTATGAAGATGCCAACAGCACCTGGCATTTTGATATGCAATTTTAAATAGTTCCTATAAAATCAGAATGGAGTGGCCTGGCCTTGGTCTACCTTTCGAAATCCCGGGCAAAAATATCATCGAATTTCCGGGTTCGTCAAATTGCGCTGTTTAGAGAAAATAGTTGTGCGAATAAACAGCAATGGTTATTCGTACAATTGTGCAGCATTTGTACGTACAATATTGTTCGGATAACTAGTGTGAGTTATTAGTACAATTGTGCGGATAAGCACTCCGTTTTTTTTAAGTTCTAGAAGTCTTAAGTCTAGACTAGTCTATGCTGAGGACCCACTGATCGCTACGCTAAAGTTGTGTGCGAACAGAATTTCAGTAGATAGAATATATGATTGATAGGCTACTCCTGGCTTACCCACAAAATATTATTACAATTGCATTAAATGTTTCATTCCAATAGCGCAAATTGAAATAAACAAAATGGTGGCATAGTGATAGACTATGTATGCATGTATGTAAAATTGGACTTGTTTGTAATCATCTGATCTCTTGTTTCTCCTTTCTCCCTGTCTCTCTCTCATCTCTACATCCAAGGAGACCTAGATCTAGTTTAGATAGTAGAGATAGTACATGACAACAAAATTTATAGTCTAGTTGCAAGATGCAAATCTATGACAGGTATAAAAAAGAATTAATAAATGAACATTTATAAATATAATAATATAAGACTATGTGTACTGTAAGCCCGCCATAAAAGTGGGTGGGAGTATCAAAGTTGGTACAGTACAACACATTACTATTACACTTTGGGATAAAGATACAAAAATACAAATTGGACAGTCATTTTAAGCTTGGTTCGTTGATTCATTTTAAGTAGGTTGGATTATAGAGCTTGTGTTCTGTCTCTGTTGGTTTTGGTTCTAGATTCACTACATTAAAAACATTCTGCTTGCTCCCCCAACTACTAACTTAAGGCTTTTATGTTTCAATTACTAGATTAATTAACTGTTGACTGTCCTTGCCTCCTGCCAACCAGTTGGTTTTTGTAGGGATTTTAAAATGACCTTGTGGGTAGCATTTCTTCCACCTGCCGTATGCAATTTAAGTAACATTATATGAAAGACAAACTTGATGTTTGGTCATAATATCACATGAAGGCACTCAAACCAGGGACAAATATGTCTCTTGTAAGGGGTCTTTCAGACTGCCGGGGATTTTAAGTTTCTTTTTCAAAACAACAAAACTACACAATGCATCTTAGACATGTTATTTGCCTGAAACCTTAGAAGATAGCTCTACTGTTTTCCTCCCAGCCTTGCACCACAATGACCACATGTTTCAGACCAACAAGTATGGATATACCCGGCATCGACAAGACACATATTGTGTAAAATAAATTGCACAGCACCGCTCTCACTCAGAGTCAGATGGATCCAATGCCAACAGATCAGTAAAGATTAAAAATTCTAATTGCCAGATCTAATAATTGAAATCATGAAGTGAAGTTTTGCCACTGCACATGCTATGTATTGAACATAAGAAAGAAAGCGCAGGGGTTTCTCTGTGTACTGGCAAGATGTACCAGTTGACTGTATGTTTTGTATATTCTTTGGTCATAAGAACCTGACTTTGTTTGTGGAATGGCTACAAAATGCTAATAAATGTGGTCAGCCTCCTTCTCAGAATGCCGTTGCATAATGAACAGAGGAAAGGAGAGAGGCTTTCACTTTCTTCTCCAAATACTCTAGCTAAAAAAAGAGGATCAATAACTAATATCTAATGCATAGAAAAGGATGTGCCTCCTCCTGCCTAGCTGCACCTTTAATTCAGTGAGAATACACAAAAAGGTGACTTGATAATGTAGTTAGTTTTTTGATGCCACCCGAAATGCCACCCAAGTGAAATAATAATGAAGACAGTGAATCAAAATAATACAATCAGAATCAGACCAGAGTAGAAGCAAGAAACCAAACTTTGGCCAAAGGGCCTTCATAAGGAAATAAAACCTATAGGTTGAAAAGCAGTGGAGTATACATTTAGTGAGTGACTGGTGGTCCTGTCTCACAGGCATGAATGATTTTGGCAAACATTTCACTGAAAGCAGGTGCATAATACTTATGCATTGGTCTCTACCTTTTCACTTTCTTGGGTCCTTCAAGTTCATCTCTTGTACTATACTGATGTTTTGACTATTTGATTTATTTTCCAGACCCTAGCGCCAACAGTCCTTGTTTGGAGTATATACTGTGGTATCATAGGCCTCCTGTTTGCAATAATTAAAGTGATAAACTACAGACTTCATCATTTATTTGACACTGGAGAAGCAGAGGAGGAAGATCCCTCAGAGGAGGCTGAAGGATCAGGCGATAAAGGAGAAGGAGGAAAAGGGTAAAAAGGCTTTAAAGTGTGCTGCCACTGTGAATATGAAGAGTTCAAGATTTACAGGATTTCTCACTTATTGAAAGGGATAATAATATTATTGCTTTTCAGAATCATAGGATGATATGGGCTAAAATTGGAGCAAAGTAACTTGACAAATAAGAGCAATTTCATAATATATGTCAAAACCATTTTAACAGAAGGAACATTGACTTTGACAGCTTCATTTTGTTTACAATGATCTATAAATTCCTGGAGAGTTTAGTGAACAAAATTGAATTTAGTGGAAGATATGAGACGTGTTTAAGCCTTGCTAGGAAATGTAGTTAAGTGAGTATATTGTTATTTGATGCGTTGAACAGCTTCTCATTACTGTAGTGTAGTTAGTGATACATAAGTTTAGGTTTGAAAGTAGGAAAGCTTACCTTCCAAGCGAAAGTATCTCACTTTAAATATTGATGAGAGAGGTAGGCTCTTGAAGTCATTTCTTTATATTAGATTACGTTATGATATGAGACAGTTTTTCGTTGTGAAGTATGGTATAGTGACCAGCCAAATTGTATTTTTGGGTGTCACAGGGGAGGCGATGGCAAGGAAAATGAGTACATTGAGATGTCCCCACTTGGAGCTTCAGCAGGCTCTGGAGATCACCCCCAACCTCTGTCAACGGTTTCTTCACAACTGGAAATGGGGAAGGATTACTCCAATGAGCCATTACCATCACCTGTGGCTCTCAAGTCAGGAAGAGCAGGTGATTTTACTGAATTGAGAGTAGAATAAAAAAGAAAAACACTGTGCAAGTCAGCTCACATTTTTTACTATAAAAGTCACCCCCTAGGGCCCACACCTCTTCTACCGTACTAGTCTAGTATGATGTAAAAAAAAAGACCATGCCACTTGCACTCTGACTGAGCCCCGAATGCAGCTCAGTTTGGCTAGCCAAGTAGTCACTTGGAAGTTTGACTGCAAACATTCACTGGAAAGCAGCTCCTCTTCTACTGTATCATATGCAACAAATCAATAAATCATAACTCACACCCAAACTGAGCCCCAAAGGCATCCCCAAATAGTGTTAAAATTTCATCAAAACCTTTCTTCGGCAACATTGTCATAATCATTTTACCCACAAAGAGTTAAAAATGTATCCCAGTTTCTTTTTATTGGTTGGACGGTGAATTTAGAGAGTAATCTCTTGTTTGGGCCATACAGCATACCAAATTAGAGGTGCCTGCAAGGCATAACATCAACAAACCATCTCAAGAACTCATCTTGCAGCAGCGGGATGATATCTATCATTCTTATCTGTTAACCAGACTGTCCACTTTCTTTTGCCAGAAGGGCATGGGTTTTCATTTATGTTTTGTCCATGATGTCATGTTATAGCTGGTCTATGCAAATGGCATAAAATCGAAGAAAGATTCTTCCCATATTCCATGGTCTGTATTATAGCTGATGGTGTCTACTGGCAAAGAGAGGGGCTTTAGTCAGTAAAATGATCCTTTATGCCCAGCAAAGAAGTAATAAAACAGATTTTCCATATTTGTAATAATTTACTTCCTCATTTCAACCCTGTGCAGGAAAAGCACCCCTAGCAGAGATAGAAGGAGATGAAATCCCAGCAGGAGAATTGGGAAGGATGCCAAATGATGACAACAGCAGCAGTGCTAATGGTAACCATCTAGCTATCTTTTCTTTATACAGAAACCCACTATACAGAAAATTCAGGATGCATGAGAAGAGAAAGTGAGGCTGAATTAAATAATTTGGGTAAATCAGATACATAAAGAAATTAATATGCTTTCCATCCAAGGCAAGAATCATTAGCTGATAACAGGTAACTTGCACTTCATGCTCTCTTAGGCAAGTTTCAACAAGTTTTATTCATTATAGGATGGAGCTAGGCAAGCATTATTATGAATAGCTTTTATTTTCTTTCATGCTGTTATTCTGTGTGAAATACACTGCCTGATAACCAAAGTGTCTTGTTTCCCCAAGGGTTTTGTGTGATGTAATTGGTATCTTCTTCTTACAAGAAATTGTAATGCTTGCGTTATCTTAGTAGCAAGAATTCAAGACTACACTCATTTACTCATTGTTAAAGCATAATGACTTTTGGCAATAAAAAAAACATATTAAGGTCCACTTTGGTCTTGTGTACCTTATATATGCATGCCACTGAGACATTATCAAACTGAAAATATAATAGTCAGAATAAGCATCAACATTTTATTCAAGGTTTTTCTTTGTTCCTTAAGTTTGGAATACTAAACAAATGGGGGCAAATGTTTGTCCAGTGAAAGACTCTGAAGGGTTAATTGGTGGTCTCTGAAATTAAGTCCGGCAACAAGTTATTAATCTCCATGATATACTATTTATTTTTCTTAGATGATGAGGATTCCCCAGACCAAGATGATGACATTCCACGCACAATTACAACACAGGCTGACATAGAACACACACCTTTGTCTTCCTCTACTGCTGAAGAACTGCAGGAGCAACCGCTTGAATTGACTAAGAAGGCTGACACCACAGATTCACCTTCAAGTTCTAAGGTGGAAGAAGTTCTAGATCCTGAGCAAGATATTGTTTTAACGATGGATGGGGATAACCGAAAAGAAGGCAAAAAAATAAAGAGAGAAAAGGAAACTGAGGGCACTGTCACACTGGAAAATGAACCTGTGTCTAGTAATGTAGAGAAAGAGAATGCCAGTAAGGAAAATGATGCAGGCAAGGTTATCAAAAGCAGTGGCAAGAAAGATGGTAAAACTGGGGTGCAGTCTGATGAAGATCCCAAGCCTGCCAGTACCAGTGACTCTGACCACACCAAGCCAAAACTAAGAATGAGAAAGGAGAGGAGAGCAGTGAGGCGCAGCAAAAGCACAGCAGAGTGGAGCCCCAGTGCCCCTCAACCATCTAAAGCAAAACTTTCTTCCCAGTCTCTGAACATGCCTGTCCCACCCACCCATCGACCACCTGTTCATCATCATTCCACTTCAAGCAATAGTGATTGGTAAGTGGATTTGACTTTGAATCCTTGACTTATATATCTGTGTCATTTAGAATCTTCCAACAAGATATAGTAGTCGGCATGTGATTATCATCAAGTCAGTCATTGTCATCTTAAACCATCATCATCACCATTATTGTAGTCATTATTTGCAAAACATTTATTCGCATTTATTATTGTAGTCATTATTCACAGAAATAATGACAGCTGTAGAAGGATCCTTGAATGAAGGACTAGCGATCCATGTGCTAGATAGTGTCATTGAAATCAAATTTGAATTCATTATGTTGGTGCTGTCTTCATTCTTCTTTAACTTACCATGATGACTTTCAACCAAGCACCATACATACTGAATTTTTGAACGTGCAAGGATGCCACTCTCCCAAGAATTCTCGGAAATCCAAGAATATCGACAGTTCCAAGAATGCCATCCAAGGTCAGTCCGAGAACCCGTGACGACTCTCGGAAAGAAAAAAAAATTCCGGGATCCGAAATGTTATCGGAAGTTTTGGTATGGCTGCCGTATGGATAGATCAGCATGCACAATATGCATAAGCGTTTCAGTATGACTGACATTTGGCTAGATGGTTCAGAATTATTAAAAGTTCCCTTTTGGCCTTAGTAAACGCGCTCCGCAAATTCCGAAATGTCGCAGATGAGGTTATTTTAGTTTTGAAAACTCATTTAGAGGACGGAAACCATATGAGACACCCTAATTCAGCGATACGCTTTCCAATGCATATGTTCTTCTGTGTGTGAGCAGTCGGGAAGTGTGCAGGGGTCATGGGTGAACAGTAGGCTCGCATGTGGAAGTAGGGACCGATTGAGGCAGTAGGTATTTAAGGATTAAATTGCTGTGAAGTTAGTGTCCCTGTAGTGTAGTGGTAACACATTCAGACTTGTAAGCTGAGAGACCCTGGTTTGATTCCAGGTGGGGACAGAAATTTTCTGGTGTAGGTTTTTCGGCCCTTCTTCTCAAAATTGATAATTCACAGTAATTTGGTAAAATCCCCGGTGACACACTTCCTTAACATAATATGTAACATCTAAAAAATTATCAGACTAAGCTCACCTTTCTCCCCCTTAAATATAAGAGAAAGAATACTACAATTGCCTTGCCACCCGGTTACATGTGGAAATTGCCTTGTAGGCCTGGCTTAGGCAGTACTAGGACTGGTTGATCGCCCGTCTCTCTTGCTCGTCTTATTCGGGGGGTGTGGGCCTGGGCTGGTTTATTTCATGAAACACCTTGACTAGGTCTACGTCAATTTTCGGAGATAATCTGAATCATGACTGAAAGCAAGAGATCTGAGAAACAAAATCTTTAAGGGGTTCCTTGTAGTGTCTAGGGGCATCGCAAAGAAAGCTTTCTCTTACCAAATCACAACGCAGGCACTTTGAGAAACAGGATTTTGAAGCAGTTTGTCCTAGCCTTTGTGTTTACAGTCAATTTCTGACATTGATGAAGAACATGTTTGAATGACTAATCTGAAGAATAAAGCCATATGATGAGTTTTAGTCAGATAGCCTCATCGGCTGCCTGATCCTTGATAAATAGGGGTTGGTAAGTCTGCTTTCAATTTCTATCCTGTATGATTATATAGTAAATTTATGCGTCTTTATTGTTTAAGAGATAGCTTCATATCTTCATTGTTTAAGATAGCTTTATTTAGAGATCAAACATGATTTGGCTCTCTGAAAGAAGAGGTTTCAGATCAGAGACCAAGTCCTTTTCAATACCCGCGAAGCCGAAAAAGCTTCAGAGAATTTTATGAAAATTGAGTGGCATCCCTGAGTATAAAATTATGACAATATGCTCATGCTTGTCTCACTTCCATAATATTTAGCACCATAACATGTACCCACAGGTCAGATGTCAGTTTTGGGGAAGTTGAGATGCCAGACATGTCCTCTACACCGGATGGCCAGGATGATCTATTTGGCTGTGTGACAAGCCATCCAGTTATGACATCAAGCATTGGAGAATCATCAGGGTCAACTGTTGTGGCCGGCAACCCCCATGGACAGCATGAGCGGCCAGATAGCCCTCATCCAAATTCCATCCACTNGCATAAGCGTTTCAGTATGAGCGACGTGTGGCTAGATAGTTTAGAATTATTAAAAGGTCATTACTGGCCTTAGTAAACGCGTGCCGCAAATTCCGAACTGTTGCAGATGAGGTTATTTTGGTTTTGAAAACTCAGTTAGAGGGCGGAAACCATATGAGACACCCTAATTCGGCGATTCTGCGTGTGAGCAGTCGGGAAGTGTGCAAGGGTCACGGGTGAACACTAGGCTCGCATGTGGAAGTAGGGACCGATTCAGCCAGTAGGTATTTAAGGATTAAATTATTGTGAAGTTAGCGTCCCTGTAGTGTAGTGGTAACAAGTTCAGACTTGCAGGCTGAGAGACCCTGGTTCGATCCCCGGCAGGGACAGAAATTTTCTGGTGTAGGTTTTTTGGCCCTTCTTCTCAAAATTGATAATTCACAGTAATTTGGTAAAATCCCTGGTGACACACTTCCTTAACATAATATGTAACATCTAAAAAATTATCAGACTAAGTTCACCTTTCTCCCCCTTAAATATAAGAGAAAGAATACTACAATTGCCTTGCCACCCGGTTACATGTGGAAATTGCCTTGTAGGCCAGCTTAGGCAGTACTAGGACTGGTTGATCGCCGGTCTCTCTTGCTCGTCTTATTCAGGCAGTGTGGGCTTAGGCTGATTGACTTCATGAAACACCTTGACTAGGTCTATGTTAATTTTCGGAGATAATCTGAATCATGACTGAAAGCAAGAGATCTAAGCAACAAAATCTTTAAGGGGTTCCTTGTAGTGTCTAGGGGCCTCCCAAAGAAAGCTTTCTCTTACCAAATCACAATGCAGGCACTTTGAGAAACAGGATTTTGAAGCAGTTTGTCCTAGCCTTTGTGTTTACAGTCAATTTCTGACATTGATGAAGAACATGTTTGATTGTTTGAATGACTAATCTGAAGAATAAAGCCATATGATGAGTTTTAGTCAGATAGCCTCATCGGCTGCTTGATCCTTGATAAATAGGGGTTGGTAAGTCTGCTTTCAATTTCTATCCTGTATGATTATATAGTAAATTTATGCGTCTTTATTGTTTAAGAGATAGCTTCATATCTTCATTGTTTAAGATAGCTTTATTTAGAGATCAAACATGATCTGGCTCTCTGAAAGAAGAGGTTTCAGATCAGAGACCAAGTCCTTTTCAATACCCGCGAAGCCGAAAAAGCTTCAGAGAATTTTATGAAAATTGAGTGGCATCCCTGAGTATAAAATTATGACAATATGCTCATGCTTGTCTCACTTCCATAATATTTAGCACCATAACATGTACCCACAGGTCAGATGTCAGTTTTGGGGAAGTTGAGATGCCAGACATGTCCTCTACACCGGATGGCCAAGATGATCTATTTGGCTGTGTGACAAGCCATCCAGTTATGACATCAAGCATTGGAGAATCATCAGGGTCAACTGTTGTGGCCGGCAACCCCCATGGACAGCATGAGCGGCCAGATAGCCCTCATCCAAATTCCATCCACTCTGTTCCATACATGCCTCGCAGTAGGGCCTCCTCCTCTTCTTCGCCGCTTCACCATGATGGGGGCAGGGGAGTGTCATATGCTTACAACAGGTGGCTACAGAGAAGTCAGGATGTGGACAGTGATTCACTGACATCTGGTGGTGAGACTTGATTTCTTAAAAAAATTTCTTTGTTCAATGCGAAACAGAGTATCACAACAAAATATTTGTTTAAGGTTAGTGTTAAAGCAGTTCTGGTGTTTGTGCATCATTAACAACAAAGCAGTTGTTGTCATAGGATCATCTGTGCTTATCTTTATAGCATATCTGAATGTCACTTGGGCATTAATTCATTGACTTTTGCCAAGCTGAATATTTGGCTTGGGGCCATCATGCAGCATCCTAAAGTTACATGTTTAGCTTTCTTATGTCTCTAGTGCTTGCTGTCTCATAAGAAGGGACAAGAAAAGTTCTCTTTTCAAGAAATTACGTGGTTGATGTAAATGTATTCACTTTGAAATGAGAGTCAAAAACTCATATGTAACTTATTGGACTTTTGAGCGGAAGGAAATGGATTGCTATCACTGACCAAGAGGAATTTAAAACTAACAAAGCTCCGCTGTGTCAAGGATATGCTGTTTCTTTTCTATTATGATCTCAAGTTTTTCTCCAGCTAATGTTTTCTTAAAGTACTCCTTTTTTTTTTTTTTCGTTTCAAGAAGTTTTGGTTATGTGGTTATATTTCTCTAGTGGTCTCATTCAGAATGTGAAACTGTACAGCTCTCAGTAATCTATGCTTGTGACATATTTCAGTAAATCATGCCTAACTCCTTATAATTTATTCTCAGGAGTTGACACAGCATCCCACACCACAGAGTCCAGCAGTTCAGCAAATGCTGAGGCAGACCTGGATGGAGCAAAACCAAAAGAGTTCGATCTTACAACACCCAGCAGCCCCTCAGCTGAAGATTTAGCCCTTATGAGGAGCCAGGGTGCAATTCCCAAAAAGATCAAAACCCGATCAGTACCACAGAACAGTTCACTGAAAGGTAAATTGTAAGGAAGCATGGGGCAAGCATTATGACAGTGTGGATTGTTCACATGTGCCCTGTTCCTTCCTGTCTTCTGGCTGGCACATGCTATTTCCGAGAACATCTTTCTCTGTAGTCAAGAGCTGTCTTCCTAGGTTTGTCTAGAGTTCCGTCAGTTGTCTTTCTCGTAGCCGATTGCTGTCCAGCTCTGCCTACCTATGTGAAGCATTGTGAGAATTAAATGTGTTTGTGGAATTAATGCCATTTGAAACATTATTAGTTCGGGATACGGAACCAGCAGTGAGCTAACCTGATGAAATTGCAATACCTTAGTCATGTTCCAGGTTAGTTGCTTGTACTTGAAAAGCATAATGTAGCTAAACTTGCCTAGTTGATGATACATGAAGGTGAAGAAAAGCAGACTGGAGTTCCATAACTTACAAAGCTGCAGTGACATTATTTTTAAACAAAGCTCGTGAAAGCTTTTGTATGGTTAGAGTAGTCTACTAAGGTAATGCATTTGACATTAGTGTAGTTTAAGTCAGTATATTCTGTTTGTCTTGTCAATCAGAATCAACCAGCCCAGGGTCCACAGACTTGTCTGATCCAGAAGAAATCCGTAGACGGCTCATTGAGATTTTGTGGGACCCACATCAGCACTCTGAGGAGCTTAGGCAGCTACAACAGTTCGTGAGGATGAAAAGTAAGTAAATTGACAAGTTTTTTAATGACCAAGAAGATACATCCAAGGCATCGGTCTGTAAAGTATCACTTTGCTTAATGAGCCTTTGCTTGTGTCAGTACCATTGCTTTCTTTGCAGCACTTTGCTGTACCTGTGGATGTTAAAAAAATTTTGAGATATTTCATGCCAAAAGTCACATGTATCAATTTATTGAGTTTGACTTCTCAGTGATGCAGTAATTTCAGACTTATTTACAGCTTGCCAAATCTGAATATCTACTATATGACATTATTGAAAAAGCTGATGCTTTTTAAAATATGAATTTTGAAGCACCATTCACATTTGAATGAAGATACAGTCATATTATGATTTTAATCTATCTCATGATAACTTTCATGCTTCACCAGAAAATCACTCTGGACCAACTGAAGGCAGCTCATCTCAAGAAAAGGGCGATTCAAATGGTGTGTATCTCTAGATAGATTATCACTTCATGTTTAGTAAAATATGAAAACAAACTGCAAAAAGCTAGAATCAAAAGAAAACATGAAAAGTTATGGCCAGAAAAAATAGGGTTACTTAGTGTGGGAGATCTGTTTTCCACTATCTTAAGCAGACCCTGATTTCTGAAGCCAGAATCCAAAGAAATGAAAAGGATGTGCTAAAAAAAAAGATAAAGTTACTCAGTGTTTAAGATCTGTTTTCTGTACTGCTTAACAAGAGGTCCCTGATATTTTTTTCTACCTTACATATAAACACAAGTTTTGGAGATTCTGTGCTAATTTTTTTTTTTTGTTTTTTCATCCAGCCCAAATGTAAGGTTGGGGCATGTCAAAGCAAGTCCTCTTTCTCACTCACTTTAGGGAAGATTCTTCTGAATGCTACATCAGTTATGCTAATTTCTGAAAAGCTTTGACTTTACAGCGCCAGTTTCAGTTTATATTTAAAGAATAAATTAATCTCTGTTATAAATAACCGAAACTTTTTGATGTAATGTCAGGTTTTTCAGAATTTTGTCTAGCTAAAGTGGCATTCTGCTGGAATTGTCCTCTATGCTGTCAGGAGGGAGGCCTGATGGAAAAACTTTGAATCAGCAGGTCGAAATTATCTGTTCTTTATCTAGACCCATTGAGAATACACTTCAAGGAATCTGTAACTGCATAAGAATTTTTAATAGAGAAGGAACATAGAACAGCTGAAACATTTACCTTCTTACCTGTCTGAGTTTGTCAAAACATTAATTACTTGCTTGTATTATCATTAAGTTTCTTTACTACACATTATGTTATATGCAAGATTATTAGAAGAAAGCGACCCAGCAGAGCAAGATTGAGTGACAGGATATGATTATGTAATGTATTTCTCAAGTATCTTTTGATGTGTATTGTATTTGGTAATCATATTGTATATATGTTGGAATTGGTTATAATAGTCTGCAGTAAATATTGAAATGAATTTTATCGCACCAGCCAAGCTGAATGTACCAAAGGAGGAAGAAGCTGCTACAGACAAAACCCCAAAAAGTGCAGGTGGTCGAGAAGAGGAAAGAAAAACTGCTACTACCCCTACAGAGTTCTGTGCCCTGCTGCCCAATCCTCAGCTGAATAGGCCAACCAATAGGAGAGCGAGGTAAAGTTCAGTTCCAGTGTTGACATAATTCAGTCATAATTTAGCATCTTTCTGACAAACATTAATTGATAGCTGTCTAATCTGGAAAGGTGTGTCAGTAAAAATCAGTTTACTGGGATCAAGAATAGTGCATTGGGGTACAGCGCACTTAACTGTTGACAGACTTCTCATTTCCACCCAACAAGTGGATGTTGTGAGAGTGGCTATGATCCCTTGCTGCGTCAGAGGGGGTTGATTGTAAAGGTTGGATTAGAGAGATTTCAGTATAGAGAAATGGGAGTATAGCATTTTGGTGGTGATGATGACTAAATTTTTTTCTGTTTTATGTATTACAAGATCACGCCCACGATTCTAGATAATTTGGATGCACTGATGAATATGTCTAAAGTCATCACTTGTGTATGTGAGATTAACCAGTTTTATTTCACACTCTACTTAGCCTTGGGAGATTCTGTCTTGCATTGCAAATTTGCATTTAGTAATGGTTTCAAGTACCGCACAAAATAATTATTAGCCCTTTCATTTCTTGATTTTTCATTTTGAAGGAGACGACGAGGAAGAAGACAAATGCATCAGAGGAGAGGCTCCCCACCACTGGCAGCTCTCAATATGGTGGCTGGGGAAGAAGGTCACTTGGCTACATCTCATGATGACACATCAGATGGGGCAATACACTGGTTTCAAGATGAACAGGGTGAGAGTGATGTGTTTGAAGATGTGTTTGAAACTGTGTTGTAAACAAAAAAACAAAAAAAAGATGAAAGAGACACCTTTATTGGCCTGCCTTGTGGCAGGATATTATATTTTTTATTTATGTTATGTTTTACATTTCTTCACTGATGGGAAAATCACAGAGTCAAGCTGTATACTATGTGTAATAGAACTGGCTATCTCAGTGAACAATTCTGCTATGCCTGAGAGTATAACATGGTTGGTTATGTGCTAGGATAGGTCTCTGTCTATGCGTTAGGTAGTGATCAGTGTCTAGTCTGAGACGGCTTGTTTGCCTTCAGAGCACTGACCATCACATCATCATGCCATATTGATATGAAAAAGAACACCTGTCTGCTAATTCATCATGTCACCTTTTCGTGTGTAAACCAGGTAACTGGATGTCTTATACCTTTGGAGAAAACAGCTCAGGAGTGGCCTTGAACTTGGCAGATATGAACATGAACACCAACTCTGGCTTGTCGTTAGAGAAGAGGCATCGTCCAGAACCTGACAAGTAAGCCCTATGAGTAGTGTAAAACGTCTTTTATCCCAGTATTCAGAACTGCCACTTTCCAGTGTTTCCTCTGACATCAGAGATGTTGTGTCTCAGAGAAGGTATATTAGACATCAATCTGAAAAACTGCATAAATGAAGAAAAATCATAGTCTAAAGAAATTTTCAGTCCAATTTGTCTCTCTTGTATGTCAAAAATACTTACCTTGAACATTCTCTTTTATGGATATGATTTTGTAGTTATGCATTTATGAGTGGGGTGATCCAGGTGTCTGCAGTATCACAGAAAATTTAGAGAATTTCATGAAAAGTGTTTGACCCTCTTGGTATTAGTGTGTAGTGAGAAAATTGAGCAGATTTTTTAATCATGTATGTGAAGACAAGCGAAGACATTTTTGTTTGCTAAAACACGGGTATAAGAATCAGCTAATATATCCATGCAAAGAACAATAAACATTTGGAGCCTACTTGTTCAAAGTTTGAAAGAGCAGGATGTAAAAAGCTAAGACAATCCTGAACTTGTACCGTTTAGAAGTTCAGCTCCTGTCTTCAAGACATTTCTTCCAACTTCCCCACAACCCTATAGAACACATGGGTATAAAATATAATATATAAAACTTACTTGTCTTGGTCCCATCTATTCAGTTATAGATCTTCATGGGTGGAGGAAGCTGGCATTTCAAAAACGATCCTGAGCATGTGGGAAAGGAAGAGACTATGTATATAAGGGAGAGCTTTTATTACAAAGTATACTCCATGAAATGACTTCTTTTGTGCTCCTTGTTGTTTGTCTTTGTACCGTCCATTCCTCAGATGGTCGCTGTCCTCTATAGCCTCTAATTCAACAGTTATTGTGGAAGAGTCTCCCCAGGCAGAGAGTCCAGGGATCCACATGAGGCCAGACATAGATGAAATGAGAGCAATAGCTGGGAGTTTACACTTGCCTGCTGAGACATTACAATCATATGTTCAGTCTTTGCTGCGGAGAAACCACGCATCCAATTCATCAACAGACAGTGACACGACCCATGCGAACACACGCTCAGGCCGTGGCATTCCAAAGCCAAAACATTTCTACAAGTTTTGGCTGTGGCCTACAAAGCAGTTTGTAAAGATACGATTCGATCGCTTAGCCCTTTTAGCAGCATTAGATAGGTAAGACTGCATTTTTGAAATGTCCATTAATAAAGAAGGATATTTGTAAGGCTTGCTGCATTTTTCATCTTACATCAAAAGAGATTTGATGATGAACAACCGAGCTGTCTTTCTATTTTTTAAGACGACATTCACAAATTTTGTTTGCATGTGATTGATTGTAAGCCTGAAAGAAATAAGTTCATTCTTACTGTTCCAGTAATTATATTATTAAAATACTTGTATTAATTTCATTTTTACCCATCTAAGTTACTGAGGACATTTGTAGTTAAAATTAAGGGGATATTTATGGGTTTTTTTAAACAGCTGTAATGAACAGGTGGATAGCTTGTAGAACAAATGAAAAAACATTTGAGAGATGAATGTGTGCATTGAGGCAGTCCCAGTAGATGCCAAACTGAAACTGTGTAAATTTTATGGAAAACATTATGCTATGTAACAGGTCGATATAAATGATCGGCTGAAGATAGAATCTGGCTGCAGATTCAGTTTGTTGAGATATGAAATCTTGCTCATTGAAAATGGTAACTATGGTGTAATATTTCTAGTGGATTGGATACATTGCAATCAGAGTGATGTTTGGTTTATATGTTCTTATCTTTTTATTTTGTCCAAATTTCAGAAACATATCTGTGATAGAAAATGTGATATCTATAGTTATGGCTATTGGTGTGGGGGCACTGGGTGCTCTCATGATTTGCTCCAATTTCTACCATGACCTCTACTTACTGCTGTTCTGTTTCATCATGGCTGGCTGCCAGTACAGTTTGGTAAAGGTACGATCACAAACCCTTTAAAGACTTTTGACCTTTGGTACTTGTGTTAACTGTAATTTCATACCACCTGCCAATCTCTGGTTTATTATTTTTGACTGGCATAACTGTGAATATGAGAAATGTCAAATCTGTGTGCATAATGCTGACTGTTCTGTTTATTTAGACGAGGCTAAGGTGTCAAGAATTTAGAGAATTTTATGATACAGGAAATGATGAAATTTCAGCCATTTGTGGTCAGTTTTGTGTCACTGTAGTAGTTGATATTGAGGGAATAGTGATGGTGGAAGTGGTGCGAGGTTAGTCTCGCTTTTTAAAAGTCATTTACGAGTGACAACTTTGCTAACCCAGAAATGGAGATGATTTTCTCTTGTTTGTCTTCAAATGATTTTCAAATTCTGTAGTCATGTTTTAATCATTATATTTCTCTTAATATTGGCAGGACTAGCCAACCTGGTTAACAGAATAATAAAAGAAATTGATGTGAGCCAGTGTAGAAGCTCAGCAAGTCTGGTTCTTAAAGCAGTTAGATTTTTTTCATATTTCTTTTGTTAAGTTAAGCATTTGTTACCAATAATTCATATTCTTGTTTTTTTTTCTTTTACATTCCAGAGTGTTCAACCTGATGCAGCATCACCAATGCATGTAAGATGATCGTATTTCAGTCATTCATTGTTCAGGCTAATCGATGCCCCTCTATAGACTATTTTATTAAAAATCATGTAAATGACATTATAATGATCTGTAGAACTATTATCTCAGAGAGTTGGTAATGTTGGTTAATGAATATCCCTGTTCCCTGACTTGTTAAGGTAGCAGCAAATTGTGGAACAGATTTTGCTTTTGATTATTGTCCAGAATTGTTTGACTGAATGCTACAATATCATATAAAACATAAAACTCTATACATATGTGAAGTGTGATTAACACAAAACAGCTATTGGATCTACATGCACAAATAAGAAAAGACGTGCAGTCCCATAGCATTTTTCAAATTGGTTGCTATGGTCACCATGGGTGACTTTCTTAATGGTGCTGTAATCATCCTTAACGTGCTGATGGAATGGTGCAGCAGTTATTTTTTATTATAGATTTTAATGGGAGATTCCAATTCCTACCAGAGGAGCTTATTCATTTCTGATTTACATTTTCTTTTCAGGGATACAATCGCTTAATTGTGTTCAGCCGTCCATTCTACTTTTGCCTGTGTTGCTCAATTGTCCTCCTACTTGACTACGGCAGCCACACAGAACACAGCAAACCCATCTACCTGTATGGCATTCCGTTCACCATTTCCTCAGCTCTAACATTCCTCAGGCACTTTTTCAAAAGTAAGTTTGTCAAACTGAAATCCAGCTTTCTGGAAAAAAGTCTTATAGTTTCAGGACTTTTTTTGTTGTTGTTGGGGTGGAGGGAATGGGGAAATGGGGGTATAGGAGAGGGCAGTATTTTTGTTATTGCTCTCATATTTATTATGAAATCAAGCAGTGTCTGGAAACCCACTTTAGTTTGATGTGACATGTTGAATCATCATTTTAGTTCTCTACGTAGCCTTTTAAATAAAGATAGATATTGTCACTGCTTCAGTATTGCCCTAAGTGAGATGTGGGCCATTTTTGAATAAGGGTACCGTGTTGTTTATAAGATCAAGGCCCATGTTGATATTTTAAAAGATTAGTACTGTCAGTATTTTTCCCTGCCAAAATTGCAATTGTAAGGATACATACTGACTATTTTCTGCAGTGCCATAAAAATATTTCAGTTACGTTATTTTGACAGTGATGCTGACAGTGACATATACAGGTATTAAACCAGAAATTTTCTTTGGAGACAAATACTGATTCTTTGTTTTCTTTTCTCAATCCTCAGTATTTATCTTGTTTTTTCCTGTGCTGTTTACATTGGGCCTTCTGCCTCAGGTGAACACGTTTCTCATGTACATGCTGGAGCAGATTGACATGCATGTCTTTGGTGGCAATGGTGAGCTCTGACAGTCAATAGATTCTAACACATCATCTGGTCAGAATAGAACTAGATTGTCAAATATTTTATAATTTAGAACATTGTTGGTTGTGCACAAGGCTTATTGTTTGACTTTAGGGAAGTGATAGAGTCATTCTGACCTCACTCTGTCTTGTTATCAGTCTGAAGTATTAATGTTCCAAGATGGAGACAGAAATGAAATATATTTTTCCTACTATTTGCAAGATTCATTCAGTTTGTGTGAAAGTAGTGAAGTAAGACACATTTTGTTTTCCTTCTTGTTGCCATGAAACTTAAACTATCACATTGTTTTGTTCCGGCTAGGTCACTTGGGCTTAGTCCTGACCACAGTTTTATGCAGTTTTGAATGTTTGCTACAACCAATCCCAAATCATTTTAAATTGTTTGAATTATTTTCAGCTACTACAAGTTTGGTGACTTCATTCTACTGTGTGTGCCGCAGCTGTCTGGCTGTTCTCGTCTTGTATGGGTTTGCCTTTGCCTCTCTTAAAGTAAGTATTAGCAATAAAACTCTCATGGTATTAATTCAGAGAGCATAAAGTCTAGATGATTTGATTATAAATTGTCAGTTAATCATCAGTGGGTCATTTTAGCATGCTTGGTACAGGAACAAATTTGTAAATCTTACTTATGGAATGTACAATTTGGCCTGCATGCAGTGTTACCTATTGGTTATCAGGTTTCTAGCTATCCCCACTATTTTTGACAGTTCATATAAGATTTGTTTGTTGCATCAGTAGTTTCAATTTAGCTATGAACTAAGGAAATCATATTTGATCAAGAACCTAGCACCTGTTGAGTAGCATGTCTTGAACACCTGTATATTTGCTGTTGGTTTCAACTTCTAATGCAGCATATCCCAGTAATCTTCTTTAATAATAATGTAAAGGACATGCTTTCTTGATTAAAACTTTTTATGCAACCAGTGATAGATTGTGACAGATTTCAGTCCGAGTACATACGATACTGTAAGTTAAGTGCTGACTTTTATTCACCAGGAGATTGGAGGACAAGATTATCGATGTGGGAACAAGATAGAAGATGCTGCCCAGAACGTGCCTTTCTCTATATTGTGTGGTCTCATAGTCTCCATGGCCTACCACCTTAGTCGCTCAGCGAGTGACCCAGGAGTTCTGGGGTAAGCCCTCAATCATTTTCACAATCATGGTCATAAAAAAAGAGACTCAGTTGTCATCTTTGTATTTTAATGAAGGACATATATTATTACCTTTATATGTGTCATCCTTGTTTGGTTGTACCAATGTATCATGCAGGGAGAGAATTTCTGGCATACTTCATAGTGTGCATTCACTAACCACTGGCAAGGTGTGTTTTAAATGTCATCCTAATGAATCTAATGAAGTAGAGTTGAAACTGCCTACAGAAGCAGAAAGTTGGATGGTATTATACATGACAGAGAGAGAGAGAGAGGAGGGTGAGAAAATAGTTGTTCAGTTTCATGTTAACAAAGACACAGGCAGAGCTATGCAGAGAATACCTCTTTTCCATTGTTAGAGATAGAGATTGGAATTCTCCTAAGGGAATCAGCCAGTGTTTTTAACAGACAGTATGAATCTGTTACACATTTTCAGGATGCTGTTGAAAAGTTTGGTTGTCAGTGAGAATGGAAAGAAAGAAAAGGAAAAGAAAGAAGGTGGAGAGACTCCAGAACTGGTGGATCCCTTGCCAGAAAAGCTGAAAAATTGTTTGGTAAGTCCCTCCAGAAATTTTTAAGTATTTCTGTGAAATTTTTTATACATGTTTACCAGACAGTTATTAGAGATTGGGGGCAGGAGATGGTGGCTTGGCTATTTTGAAAAAAAACAAAGGCGGACCAAACTCTTAGTCATAGTAGTGATAGTCTGGTATTGTGTTCTGTACAGTTGTATTGAGGAAATCTCTGGACTGTTGATGAGATGAGACTGACTACTTCGATTACAGAAGGAAAAGACTTCCATGTAGTGTTAGTCAAAGAGCGTTGTCACATTAGATCACTTACGGTTCAAGCCACATTGAATGATATATTCACATTTATTGTTCAGACTGTTTCAGTACAATCACTGTACACTAAATGTCATTTCAGAAACAACGGCTCCAGTCTGATGCCATAGTTTGTATTGTGGTCACCATCTTGGTCTTTGCAGTGCATGTCAGCACAGCGTTTACCAGCCCTGCACTACAGGTGAGTTCTGTCCTGTGTGCATAAATCATTGGTTCGTAATTAAAAATTTACAAGGCAAGAAAACCTCAAAAGCTGACATTTTTGCCTCTTCATTGTAAAAGCTTTGGTCATCACTTTCTATTTCTGTACTGTGCTTGCCTCATAACTTCCAAAAAATGAGTTTAATAGTGGCCACCCTTTTTGCCCTTGATAACAGTTTTTCTTCCGTATCTTTTAGAAGTGTTTTTTAGAAGTGTCTTCTTGTAGTCTGTGATAGCAGT
Organism: Ellobium chinense; assembly: GCA_033807755.1. Classification (NCBI taxonomy): domain Eukaryota; kingdom Metazoa; phylum Mollusca; class Gastropoda; order Ellobiida; family Ellobiidae; genus Ellobium; species Ellobium chinense. Next base: position 75,035 of record JAWQUT010000782.1, read on the forward strand.
AAAATGTGCATGGTGCTGGTTCCTGAACACTTCTCATTAGAGCAACATAGGCACTTGAGATGCTCAGAAATTGTTCTCAATCCTTAAAATAAGGGGCATAAAGCTTTTAAGACTTGTCGTCAGATTAACTTTTCATCATTTTCATGGCTGTTCCAAGTTACTGATATACCTATTTTCAGGAAATTTTTGGTGTTTAGAAAATGTTTTAAAAGTACAGACTTTTTAAAATGCTTACTTACAGAAAGATTTCTGCCATCTAACAAGCTATTGAGATTTTACCTCATACAGTCAAACTGCTGGGTTTAGTTCACTATGGCACTGAACTTCCAGGGTATGAATGTGCTGCATCCTCAGTAATGCACTTGAACGATACTTCCACAATGCATTCAGCACTTAATTTCCCCACCCAGCAGCCTAAAGACATTCATGTACCAATGTTTTTGTATTCGTTATTGTTCTCCAAAATACTGTTAAGCTTGTTTGACAGTACACACATTAACATGCAAAGTCTTTCTTGTTTGTGTTTCCAGCCTGTCTTGAGTGACATTCTGTACTTGATAGCAGCAAGTGTGGGCTTCATTGTTCACTACATCATCCCCCAGACCAGGAAAGAGATGCCTTGGTTATGTTGTTCACATCCTTTACTACGCAGCAAAGAGTGGATGTATTTTGAGGTCAAAGGTTAGCAAACTTACTCCCTGTCTATGTATTTAATTTCAACTGCATTAGAATGGCAGATAACAAAATGGGTAGGAAAATGAAATTTAGATCCACTAAAAGATTTAGATTAATAAATATGCAGATAGAAAAAATAATGAAACATCTTCCGTTTGAACAGATATCTATATTTTAATTGTTGTGTCTGAAACTTGTGTCACGAACTGCTATATCCTGTATCACAGAAAATGTAATATTTAAGGTTCATCGTTTGTTTCACTGTCAAGTGGTCAAAGGGTAATCAGGGCTGTGATTTCACACTAAAATCAGGACTGTAAAATGGTGTAGCGGACTGTCCATGAGTCATTGTGGAATGATAATGAAATCATGAAAACTATAACTCCACTGAAAGGGGAACTGAGAATATTTTGTAGATTTCAGTGCATAATTGGTTGGTTCATGTGACTGAGTATGATGGAAAGGTTTACCAATAACAAAAGTATTTGCAAGCCGACATTATACTGATTTTGCTTTCTTTTTTGGCCACTTTCAGAAGCCCCTAAGGTGATATGGATAGAGCGCCTGTACTTAGGCCTGAGGTTCTTTGAACGTAATGTCATCTATCCTGTTGTGTGTTTGTGTGCTACCACCACCTCTGCCCCTGGCATAGTATGCAAGTTTGGGAACATGTAAGTCTTCAGTAACGATATAGAAGTTCCATAATGTGTTTGTGAAGGAGCAGGTGAGAGCAAGGAATGAGAGACCTTTAATAAACAGCAAAACAGAATGTTTGTATGTTGAAATTTGGGTGCATAAGAAACAAATAAGACGTTGAATATAGAGGAGAGGAAGAGGAAGAAAAAGAAAGAACTATAGCAGTTTTCATATCTGATTTGTCATTGTAATATGCCTTTAAGTAAAAGATGGAAAGGATTTTGGAGTTAGAATTGCATTTTAGTACACAGTGCATTAGCTTTAGCGTCAGTGACTCTTTGTAGTTTGTTTTCTTCTATATGTGACATCCTTGAAATAATACAAAGGAACTCTCTCACTGGCCTCCTGCAATGAATTGTCCATAGGAATGTCATAAAGTGTCATAATGCTATATTGGAATCCTTGTTAATATTTCTTGAATTCTCTCCTCAGTGGTGGCCCCCTGATCATCCTTGTTTGCAGCTTGAAGATGTTACGCTTCGCCTTCTCCGACACCCCTCGACAGTACCTCATCATTACCTTCACATATTTTTTCTTCAAATATGACTTCCGGTGGTCTTCTGAAACCTTCCTCATTGATTACTTTTTTATTTCCATTATATTTTGTAAAGTAAGTCTGGTGTGTTATGTAGATAACTTGCTTGTATGCCTTTGTCATGTACCCTGTTTCATTTATAGTGTCCACCCTGTATCCCTGTGGTCATATGTTTGAATACTGCTCATTACTGTTTTGTTATACGCCTTGGCCAGCATACTTGTCAGACATGTGAATAAACTGCGGTGTTATCCCAGGCTGTGCAAATTAATTAATGTGGTTCTCCTTGGCATCTGCCTGTCATCAGGCTGATAATCAGCACTTTATTTATCTCCTTGGAACAGTAACTGCAAGGCATCAGATAATGACATAGTGCTTATTCTGTTAGTACCTATCAATTAAATAAAAATTTAGTTGTTAGTTGTAGAAGAAATAAAAGAGTAAAATTAGTGGGCATTGCTCTCTTTGTGTGCATGAATAATGACAACAATACAAGACAGGTGCAGTAGTAATGCAGGTGGGGGGACCCCGGTTCGCAGAATAGGACTATTTGCTCTGCTACTGTTGAAGAATTGTGTATTTGATATAAAGATACTGACAGCCTAAATAAATCATGAACTGTTAGAATCTGTATTGACAATACTGACATAACGCATTGATATACGTCTCTTCCACAGTTTTGTGACTTCATGCTGAAACTGAACTTCATCATAACCTACATTGCTCCTTGGCAGATCACCTGGGGTTCAGCCTTCCATGCCTTTGCCCAGCCATTCAGTGTTCCTCGTATCCTTCAATTTCTAAACATGAAAACCTTTCAGCATTGGGTTTCAAGGACTGATTTATCTTAGGTTTGCAGTCCTTGGCAGGTTCTTTAGAGTCTTTTGATAGTTTATTCAGTATTGTAGTCTGGACACTCTTGATATGAAATTCTGATGCTGCCAATTTTTGAGATTGAGTTTGTTGTAGTGAAGCATGGAAGTTGAACCTTTGATACATAAATTGATTGAGAGAACAGAGAGTTTATGCCTGTATTAAGCATGTGACACTAAGCATGTGAATCATCATGGTTAATACTAATGTTTATGGCCCTTGGATAGATCTCTCTTTGAAGTACTTTTGAAGTGAGGAGAGGTCAGTGTGAGATGATTTCCTGCAATTTTGAATATCTCAATATAATGGCATTTGCCAAAAACCTCTGTCTCCCAAGCCATAAGAAAAGCCTAGCATAGTAATCCGTAAGCAGAGAGGTCTAAATATCATGCACTTGAAGATGTTGGAATTGGACCACGGGAGGAGAGATGGACCATGAAATTAGTTGAGAAGGAAAGAGAAGGGTGAGAATAGGATAGGGGAGGAGAAGTCTAAAAGAAGAGAAGGAGATGAAACCATTTTTAAGCTTTAGTGTGAAACTTGATTTGCAGGGAAAAGTGTGAAACAGATAAAGTGGAGAAAAATGAATGTGAGAAAATACGATACAGAAAATATGTTGAGGTACTTCAGCATTAAAACGTCGTAACCCTTGAATAAGTTTTATGAGAATTTTTTTTCCTTAACTGGTACCAGATAGTGCCATGTTATTTCTCCAAGCCACCGTCTCAGCCATATTTTCCACACCCCTAAACCCATTTTTGGGCAGTGCAATATTTTTCACTTCATATGTCAGACCGGTCAAGTTCTGGGAAAGGGACTACAAGTAAGTACTATTCTTATTATGGAAATAACAATTTGGAAAAACAATATCAGTTAGAATTATGTTTGAAATATATCAAATTACTTCTATATTGGGGGTGGGGGGAGGATTGGGGTTTACATGTTTTCCTCATAATGGTGACTCCGATATTTAAATACTGAACTTAAGTTTTTACCTACATCAATATGTGACAGACGAGATTGAACATTTATACTCAAACGTAACTTGTAAGAAAGGCATTAGTTTCAACATTATGCCTATATATTTTGACTGCCATATTCTTAGCCTATCGTGAAAAATGTTACCACAAATAGATTAAAATTTCNCTGAACTTAAGTTTTTACCTACATCAGTATGTGACAGACAAGATTGAACCTTTATACTTAAACGTAACTTGTAAGAAAGGCATTAGTTTCAACATTATGCCTATATATTTTGACTGCCATATTCTTAGCCTATCGTGAAAAATGTTACCACAAATAGATTAAAATTTCTATGGAAATTACATATTTTTAGTTCCTCTGTTTCCAGCAGGCTTTACAATGTAAGGAACACAGTTGTCAGATTTATGGGAACGTCAGATTTATGTGTTTAGCTACAAAAGTTGAGAATTCTTTTTCTGTTTTGTTTTGTTTGAACCTGTTAGTTATTAGAAGTGTTATCTATGATATCATTTACTTTTTCTGTCACAGTACCAAGCGTGTTGATCACACAAATACAAGGCTAGCTTCACAGTTGGAGAGAAATCCTGGTATGTGTTGACACAGTGTCAATATTTTTTTTGTGAGCGGCTTTTAAAATGTCAACTTGTGATCTTTTGAGAAAAAAAGGGTGTTTCATAATTCAGGAAACATTATATGTTACTATTTGAACTGTTGAACTGGACTGCTTCCATTAACTAATCTCTGTTGCTGCACAAGAAAGTCAGTTAATCAACTTATTTTTGTTTAGTTGAGTGTTTGCAGTATTGTTTGTGGGTAGAGGTTTGAAATATTTCCTGCACTTTCTGGAGAATTGACCAGACAATAATTAAGCCTTATATTTGAGCCTTTTTGTTTATTTGAGTTAGGGTTTTATAGCCCAACAGCATGATCAGATCCCGACTGTACTGCAACTTTTTGGTTGTAAGACTAAACTACTGGGTAAAATTTTTATATCAATTTTGCTCAGTCAGTGGATGCTAGGCCAACTCTTCTACAGTTTTAAAATGGTCGAAGGACCAGGGCATTTGCCTCACTTCCTGTCTCTGAATGCAGCCTTCAACCAGCGATGACTTGTATGGAAAGTTGTTGTCTCAAAGGCAGGAGAATAGTTGGATTGGAAAATCAGCAGTACTAAACATAGCTTGTTTTGAAACTTCTGAAAGGTTGAGTGTTTAAGATATACGATAATAATCACTGTATACGATGTTTGCCACATTCTCAGATCTGACTTTCAATGCAATGCAGGTGCTGATGACAACAATCTGAACTCCATATTCTACGAGCACCTGACACGCTCTCTGCAGCACAGCTTGTGCGGTGATCTACTTTTGGGCCGATGGGGCAACTACACTCAAGGGGATTGCTTCATCATGGCCTCAGATTACTTAAATGCTTTGGTTCATATCATAGAGGTTGGGAATGGCCTTGTCACTTTTCAGCTCAGAGGCCTGGAGTTTAGAGGTATAGTAAATTTTTCTTGAAAATTCGTGAAAAGGAGACAGAAGTCTGGTTTATGTTTTTGCTTACCTGTAATGTAAAGATTACCAGATGTGAATATTTCATTTAAAATATGATGAGAAAATGTAGTAGCTTGGGAGGAATTTTAATATGATCTTTCCCTACACAGTAAAAGGGGCTTTCAGTGTTTGAAATGAGTTTCAGCATTTAAATAACTGTGTGTGGTTGTCACCTATTTTTGGCTGAGAATAGCAGGATGAAGTAGTTCCTTCCGTTGTCATACCTTCCCTTTTCATTTTGTGGATTCTGTTTGTGTACTTGACGTTAATAAATGGGACTGATATTGTGAATAAGGGTGCTTGGTTGGAGAGATTGTACATGGGTATTTTCCTTTGTGAATTATTCTTTGCTGGTAGTTAATGGAGTGGATCAGATGTACTTCCTCACCATTTGATGTTGCTTCTCCCCAGGAACCTACTGTCAGCAAAGAGAAGTAGAAGCCATAACAGAAGGAGTGGAGGAGAATGAACGTAAGTCTTTCTAAACTATTTTATGATCAGCACTCTTGTAATAGGTCTGTACTTATTGAATATACTTGTATTTTCTATAGGGTGATAAAGCAGTTTCTTCATCCTGTGCATTTAGCACGTAATGAAAACACAGTCAAACTTCTGTCATCTGGTGTAGTTGAGAAAAGTAGTGTATATAGCACTCTAATTATGATGACAGTGCCAAGAAGTGTTATTGTGTCCAACATGCTTGTGCAGTTTGTTGCAAGTCTTTGCTCCTGTAAGTAAAGAGTACACTTTGAGAGTTATTGTACATGAATCAGTAGTCATGTGGCAGTCTTTTATTGTCAGTCTTTTATCATCAGCATAAGTATACACTTAATCTCCCAGTTTGTGAATTGTGTAACCTAATAATGCAGCTGTGACAAGACATCTTCTACACTAATTCAGATTTCGTAAGATCTCAGTGACATCCAAATGGATGACTTCACCACTTGTCAGTCCACAGCTTCAGATCAATAAAACCGGTTTTTATCTTGTGTTCGTTCTTGTCTGTAGGTTTCTGCTGCTTTGAGCCAGGGCATCTGCCTCACTTCCTGTCTCTGAATGCTGCCTTCAACCAGCGATGGCTCGCATGGGAAGTTGTAGTCTCAAAGTATATCCTTGAGGGGTACAGTATATCCGACAACAGTGCTGCCACTATGTTGCAGGTGTTTGAGTTGCGGAAGGCTCTGATCACATACTATATCAAGGTAATACTGGTAGCTTACAGTTGTGAAAGTTTCTATGAAATTTCCATCATTCTTGGAATTTGAACTATTGAAAAGTATATCCCTGAAATATCTTTTGGTATTTGGAAATTTGACAAAGGATGTCTGAGCCCTTTTGTGGCATTGTTACACTTTTTCTCAGAAAATTTCTGAGTTTAGAATGTTGTTCAAATTTGAACCGTTTTTAACGTCAGTAAAATTTACACTCTGGGGCTGTTTATTGTCTTTTTGTTTGAAGAATGTTGCCTCTGAAAAGAGGATCTATATGCTTCCTTATCCCTATCACAATCGACTATGACATTGAACTTGCTCTGACTTAAGAGTTGCATATCCACTGCATTGATAGGTGAATTGTTGCTAAAAACAAGGTTGTCCAAAAGCATGGACTGTGAATGGACTTTGAGCTAGAGATTGTTAAAGTAACGGGACAAGTCATATCCTGGAATCACCAGGGTGCCAAAAAGTCTAAATTATTTACCAATGGTTAGTACTTGAATGTCATTTCACAAATTTGAATGTGGCCTAAGTATGAGATTAATTATGTGGAACTAACCTATCATCCATATGACAAATATGAAGATGTTCGAGGGAGTTTGACATATTTACAATTACTTTGTATTCTTACATACAAAAAAATGTTTTTGTATTTCATTTTGTGCTAATTGTCCAGTCCTTGACAGTAATCATTTTTATTCTGATCTGTTTCAGAGCATTATCTACTACACAGTACGGTCACCACGACTTGAGGATTGGACTGACAACCCCACCATCCGACAGGCTCTCCATTCCATGGAGGATGATGGCTATGTTGATCTTGACCCAACCTTTAACCTCCACATTGACGAGGACTTTGACTCTCGGCTGCAGGGTATATCTCGCAACAGTTTCTGCCACATCTATCTGTCTTGGATTCAGCATTGTGCAAATCGCAGGAATAAGGTATGCAATCTCAGTGTAAAATTAGTATCTCTGAAGAAGTGAGATAAATATTGACTGAATTGTCGGTGAAGAATTAAATCAGGTTATGTTGTGCAAAAGTAATTTACTGTAACTAGCCATTTTGAGCTGGCTCTCTTAGGAACTGAGACTGGATTTTATTTTGAAACTGTGACACAGAATACAGAACAAGTGAGAATGAAAGTGAAAATATTATCTCTTTTTACTCGAAGGATGACATAATATTAACAAAATACCCATGATGCATTCTGACCATGAGGTTTGGATGCATGGCAATGGGGCATGATAAAAATAGTAAAAACTTTTTGATATGAATCTCCTGTAATTGAAAACCTGAATGCTCACTGCAGTGCTGTGGTCTTTGGTCTTTTTTTTTCATACATGTATCAAATTTTACTCATAAACTCTAACTTCTCCCTGACTCACGATCATGAACTGTTCCCTTGGGCGAGTCCCAGCTGTATTCAGCTTATAGGCTGTCTATTCTTATCTGAGACTGTATTTCAATTTGAAAAGTATGTGGAATATGTGATTTCTTCATATTTTTTTTTTATCTCTCAGAGCATTGACAGCAGCAAACCCTCCATGCTTGTAACACTGTGCTATGCTTTGAGTTTGCTGGGTAGACGTGCACTGAGTGCAGCCTCACACAACTCCGCCAGGTGAGTGTCTAATTTGTCTTTCTCTGGTTGTAGCTACTGGTCATGGTTTTTGTGAATGTAGAATGTGTGGGCTTCACGTTGGTGGATTTTGTCGTGAACATAATATTTGCAGTGTTTTCTCCAGGTCATATGAGCTTTGGGGGATGTTATCCCTTCATTATAAAANGGGGGGGGGGGGGAACGGACTCTTTTCTCCTTTGTCATAAATTTGAAGAGGGATTTGTATTCATTTAGAGGGATTTTAGGTTTTTCTCAAGTAATGCAGAATATAGAGTGCAGGAACAAAGGGGACTTCAACTCACATTCAGTATATTTTTAACTCTTTCCGTGACGATTGTCTATATATAGACGATTTGGGTTACCCCAACTGTGCCGATCGTCTATTTATAGACGATCTCCAAATCGTCATTTGTTTCGTTTCTCAGGCCACCTGTAAAAGTTTTTAACCATTCTTATGAACGATAACTCTTTTCTACTTCCTTTGTTATGAAAATATCTCCAGTTTTTGGCCACATGAGAGTCTTTTTAGGTGGATTTTAGCTGTTTTTTCCGAAATGCGAAATATGCTCTACTACAACCATGGAAACTCCCCTGGCATGGAAAGAGTTGGGGGGGGTGGGGNAGGGGGGGGGGGGGGGGGGGGGGAAGATGTTGAAGTTCTGGAGTAAATCATGCAGTGGCACGGTCTGTAGAAAACACCATATTTGTATAGCTTTATGGAAGAATTTCTTCATTAGCCACAGGTATTGATTTAGTATCAGTGTGTGGAAGAAGGTGTTAGAGAATGTGTATGTAGGGCACATGGATGTATAGCCCTGTGGAAGATTTCATTTTCCTCTGCACAGGTATTATATTGAATAATTAATACAGTATCACCAAGTAGAGATGTGTTTGTTTTATATGTTAGCTAATGTAAGGACACATGTTTATACCCACCTTCTTGGAATTTTTTTTTTTTAATCCTCTGTCAGACACTGAATGGAAGAATGAATATTTTATGTGTTAGGTAATGCCCTCTTAGGGTGTCGAAGGAGAGGGGAAGTTGGAGGGGAGGGGAGAGGGGTCTGTTCAGGCAAAACCTTGAGATTAAATTTGTTTATATTGTTGGCTATTCAAAGAAAAGAGTTGTCTTCATGGTATGAGGTATTAAGCCGAAGTTGGCAAAAAATATCAGCTTCTGGTGAATATTGAGGTTGTTGAATTTCAATACTAAGGGTGCAAACAAATATTTTGGCTTTCATGTCATTGCATTGTTGATGGGAAAAGAGTTGGAAGTACCTTTCAAAGCAAACACATTAGTCTTTATAATAAATTTTGTATTTGACCACATGTAATCCAGATCATACAATATTTTATTTTATGCTAAACATTTCCCTTAATCCCCACCAATTGGAAGAGAATTTGTTCATGAAATCATTCATCTGTCCACAGACCTCACCAAAAATACATGATGAAGTAAGCTCCTCAGTGTATAATTTTTATGCTGCGCATTGATAAGCTCGGTTGTTGTCATTGGCGTATGTTATTTCCTCAAGTCTTGGGGTGTTACACTTTTGACGGTTTTGTGGTGTTTTCCACCTGGTTTAAAGTTTCATTGTCATTTATTGGGTAGTCATTGCATTTACATTGTGAAGAGATAAGTTAATTAAATTGTTGTGTTTGGAAATACAAGATGTTGATTGTTTCCATGAATGGGTGGAAATATATGTCATATATTGTAGAAAGAATAATTCTTTAGGTTTTAAAAGTGACAAAGTTTCCACTTCATTTTTCACAAAAAAACAATTAATTGCACATACTGTATATTTGGTTTAAGAACCTCGTTAAAGATGTTTACCAATTATTAGTTGTTTGTTGAAAGAAACTTACATTCAGTAGCCAAGATTGTATAGAGTTACCCTTGCGTTCCCTCCCTCTCTGGCCTTTTCTCAATCATTTTCATATGTTTTGCACCTCTTACTATAGAATATGACAGCGGTCTGTTGTTTACTTGACAACAAATGATATTGTGTATTGCATGTGTCACATAGGTGCTACTGGGTGAAAGCAGGAATAGTATTTAGTGGTGACACAAATGCAGTGCCTGCAAGCTGTTCTTTGGCAGTTTGGCAAGTGTAGAATGACCAGAACCACATATGCCTTTATTAGAGAAGTAAATTACCTATTAGTGCATTAAAACTGAATACTCTTGTTATGATGACAGCTTCAGTACTGTGTATAAATACTACTTCTCAAAGCACGCTTCACCAGTTTTCTGGAAAAATATACCGCTTGTGTTGAATTCCAAAGATGACCTCAAAATGAAAGTTATTTGAGTTAGTTTAGTTTGTAAATTCTGATAGTAGCTTGCTGGAATCTGTGGTGTCTGCATTGTAAGTATTTGTATTAGGCACAAGTAATTGGAAATATTGTGGCAGATTCTTTAATATTTGCAATTCATATTTTTCTCAACTAGTGTGTATAGGTGGCGGCGGCCAAGGTATTTTTTTTAGAGTATTCACACATTTCTCTCACTGGAGTATTCACCATTCAGATTTGAAATAACATATCATTTTATTGAGAGTCACTCAACATTTTCCACCAATCCCCTGTCTATGGCAGTGCACTTTGTTTTGTTGCTAACACTTTTATTAATGTTTTCAGTTGGGGTGAGCCGTGCTTCCACAAGAGGCTTACCTGAAACACTCCCTGACCAAACTTTGAAAGTTTATATTGCATGACTTTTCTAATGTCTTTTCTCAACCATGTTTTTGGTTTTTTTTTTTTTATCTTAAATTGAACTTCCAATGCAGAGCAGCCATTTTTCAGGCTTTAGTTGTGATTCATACCATGTGGCTGCTTGAACTGCATGCTTTGTTTGTAGTCTTATTGAATTTTTTTTTTTTTTGACGTCTTCACTATGGTAGTCACAAGCAGTGACATTGTTTCATTGCTAAAAAAAAATGAGAAGGTCTGAGAATTTATAATGTGGTGATAATTGTTATATATACAGTATATATTAAATTCTTTTTAATCATGATTGTTGAAGAATATTTTCTTGACAGGGGGGCTTAGAAATATGAACTAGAACTGTCTCACAATTTAACAGTCTGCAGACAAAGCTCTGAAAACTCTATTTTCATGGAAGATGATTTTACTATTTTGGAAACTTGCTTTGCATTAAGTACATTTAGTTAATATAGGTCAGTCCTAAGTGGAGGAATATGAAGGACATCCAGATTACAGAGCTTCGCTATCTGCTACAACACTATTGCTATAAAAGTTTTTGTGCTGTCTGTAAGAGAAGGAGATGTGGTGAGATTGTTGAAAAAACTGACACAAGTTAGAAGTTTCAGAAAGGACATATCTGCCTTAATTGTAATTATGCAGTTTGTTAATTAGGAATATGGTAAATTTTATTCAGTTGGCATTTAAGTGATATTGTTGGCGACAAGCTGAAAGCATCTTATAAGCAAGATCCAAGTTATGTTAGTCTGAAGCGCACAGTTCGTTCACATGTCATTTTTCTTTGTATGTAATTACTGACATCTTTAGTTGAATAGATAATAGAATGGAAGGATTGTGTATGATTGGAGAGTAGTACTGTACTTGCACATGGCTATTTATAGTAAAGTTGTGTCTACCTCAAAGCTTTCAGGGCGTGTGAATAAATGTCAGTTCATAATATTGCTGATGTCTTAGCTTAGTGACTTCATACACATACGTGAGCCTGTGAATTTTTCAGAAATGAATATTTTTATATCCGGGTAAATAATTTATTTTCAGCTTGATAATGTCACATCTTTTGTATTGGAAACAAAATTCAAGACCTGAAAGTATCCTGACATATATAGAGCCAGGACAATACAATCTGCAAGTATACAATATACAAGTATACAATACAAGTATTGCGAGTTGGTTAATGAGAAAGTGCCCCTGTTTCTCATTATGCACACTTTGGAACAACACTAACAGTCTACAGCTGACTGAGTGTATTGGACCCTTCCAGACCAAGAAATAGATGGCACAGGATGTCATGATCAAGTTTGACAGTTCTGCTCCTTCAAGTTTATGATCTTTCTTAGTTTACGTTATCTGCTTACATTTGTGTAGCACTCAGCATGAACTTCATCTTCTGTTTTGTCCATTCTTTCAGTGTGGATTTCTTCCTGTTTGGCCTCCATGCGCTGTTTAAGGGAGACTTCCGTATTCAGTCCCAGCGAGATGAGTGGGTGTTTGCTGATATGGACATGATGAGACGGGTAGTGGCACCAGCAGTCAGGATGTCACTCAAACTACATCAGGTATAGACTTGTGGCTCAGTTTAAGGGGAACTCTCCCAGAGATTGTAATGCAGAAAACATGGGGCGCAACGCACCGCTATAAATGCCATGGAATTTCTATGTGGATTGCTCACCAAAGTGCTTGTCTTGGTGCATTTTTTTGCTTTGAGGTCTTTGACACCTATTGTTTTTCTTCTGTTGGCCCTGTTAACATTTTGCGTTATTCTAAATATACCACTGTGATTTGGGGAAATTTCTTCCATGGAGGTTAAAGTACTTCTTTTGCCCGATCTTTTTCACAAATGTCATTCGCAAAAGATCACCTCAAATTCTGATTTGGTCCCCAATTTTTCATTTGGCTGGTTTTGACCGCGTGCGAATACATAGGCCTACACATTTTTTTTTATTTTCTGGAAGGCTCAAATTGTACCTGAAACTTTAAAATTGGATGCTTTACTTAGATCACAGGTCATTTTACATATTTCTACACCCTAACACTGTTTGGCGGGCCCCCAAAAAAGGGGGATTTTATATATTAGCGAATTAATTGGGTTGTACACAATCAGTGATCTGCCCTTCTAATAGGTGTCACAAACTTTGAGGGCGATGACCTCAGGACAGCTATCATAAAAACTCTATTTCTTCCCAGATTTCTTTTAATGGCAGTAAATCTGGATAACTGATGTTTAAGTTGTGGCATTGTTGGACATATCTTTTCACTTGGTTGCAATGTTATTTCATTCAGTCTCATGTTTGACTCAGAATTAAATGATGTTTGTGGTGTGTGTGTGAGTCTCATGCCTAGCGCTATGACTGCTAGTCTTCTGTTCAGCTTTGGGAAAGACCCCGGCCACTAAGCCACTTTTTTTGAGTGGCGGCGTGGTCGTGTATAGACGTCTACCTGATTCCAAACTGGTGATGGGTGCCGACTTAGAGGTCATGGGTTCGATTCCCACGACATGACTTTCTTTCCTTCTTTCATTTTCTCTCTGCATTTGTCTTCTTGAGCACTTCCCCCTTTATCCTATTTGACTCCTAAATGATGTTGTCAGAAATAAATTAGATCTATAACAAGATAATGAGTTACCAGTGCATCTCTATCAGGAAATATTTTCATGCTTGCATTCCCAGTCATTTAGGCTGCTCCTTTGCTTTCCAGAATTCTAAAAAAAGAGTTGCAGTAGGAGAATATTTTGGCAGTAATTTCCATTAAATCAAAAACGTTCAGATAACAGAATACTGCATTTTGCTATGAATGTCCCTGGATAATTGCAGTTCCTTTTAATCTCAATTTATCAATGCTCCAGAGCAATTGCAGTTGTGTGGAACAGCTATACTTCATTATTCATTTACACAAAGTCATCCATGGGAAATTATAAGGTCATAAACATCTCTTTAAAACATGTGGAATTCGACTCTTCTATGTCACCAGAGACAAACTATGAAAACTATCAGAATATCTACCCTTTCGAGTTCATTACTCCCCTGGGAAGAAAAGAATCCATTGAAACATTTTATAAATGGGTCTCATAATATGTGGGGAAAGATTCTTCTCTGAATAGCTAATCTCTTGCCACCAGGACCACTTTACGGCCCCTGATGAGTACGATGACAGCCAGGTATTATATGATGCTATCACAGACCATGAGTGCACAATGGTGATTTCCCATGAGGCTGACCCAGCCTGGAGGAATGCTGTCTTATCAAATGTCCCATCTTTGCTGGCACTCAGGTAATGAAGGGTGTAAAATGTGGCCTGATACTGATAGGCAAAAAGTAGAATGATCTTTTCAGTAACTTTAAGCTGTTGGCTGAGAACAGATTGTCATATTTATTCTGCATTTGCTTGAGTCACTTTGTTTAGGTTTTGAGAAATTTTATAGTCTAAATTTGTTGCTTTGGAATACAACAAGAAATCAAAGCTGTAATTTGTTTATATAATAAGCCAAGAAAGGTGAATGGAAGATCATAGTATGAATAACTGAAATTACCAACAAACAAAAAAAAGGGGGGCATATGAAATGAACATCATGATTTTTATGACGAGGAATTGTTTATACCAAGACCTGTAGCTTTTTGGTATTGAAGCATCTGACTTGGATGAAAGAAAGTTGATTGTATAAAAAAACTGACCTGGTTCAACACTGATTCCTTTGCACAAGTTCATGTTCCCCGTCCTTTGTTGTCTTTGGTAAAATATCGCTACTGTTAATATCATTAGTTCTCAAACCATTAAGCATTTCAGTTTAGTTGAAAATAATGCACGGAGTCAGTGTTAGCAGATTGTCCATAGTGCTAAATGACCGTTTTTATAAACATGGGCAGTATGTTGTGGATGGTTTTGCTGTATCGTAAATGACTTGTCCCTTATTAAATATACTGGAAAAAGGCAACACTCTTTGCCAGCAATTGTTTATTTTCAGATGTTTTCTTTCCCCCCTCTTTTCATCATTGCGTGAGTGTTAATTTAGTTTACACTGTCTTTGATATTTTGTAGGCATGTGTTTGATGAGGGTTCAGATGAGTACAAGATCATCATGCTCAACAAGAGATATCTCAGTTTTAGAGTAGTCAAGGTGAGTGAAACGTATTCCGAATATCAGAAGATCATAAGGCATGTGTGATTGCAAAGTTCCTTCATGAAGGCATGTGCCTTCTTCTGTCACCTTCATGTACATTAAAGTGATTGGCTTTGTTCATTGTCACCACATCTTGGTTTACATTATATATTTTAGGCTTTTGAAGTAAATGCCTCGTATCATCCAGTATTGTAACTGTGCTGTCCTGAAATGTATATGTATTGTTATGTATCTTTTTGGTATTCCACTGCCACCCAAACATGGTACATTTGACTTTAGTGCACCCTTTCTTGAGGTTTATTCAAGTTGAATGACATAACATAACAGTGCTCTTTATAGACTGTTCCCTCCCGGTTCATCTGCTACTGATTGGGCAATGGAGTTTCTTATTTCACTGAAGTATTTTATTCTTTGTTTGCAATGCAGGTAAATCGTGAGTGTGTTCGAGGTTTATGGGCCGGACAGCAGCAGGAGCTGATCTTCTTACGCAATCGCAACCCAGAAAGAGGCAGCATCCAGAATGCCAAGCAAGCCTTGCGTAACATGATCAATTCATCGTGTGACCAGCCCATTGGCTACCCCATCTACGTATCCCCTCTCACCACCTCTTATTCCACCACACACGACCAGCTTGCCGCCATCCCTGTGATTGGAGGAGAATTTAGATTCAGCGCTGTGCGCTCCTTTTTTACCTCCTTATGGAATAGGTGGGTCATGTTACAGCCATATCCCAAGTTGGCCAGTATGCTGAGTAATGCACCCCCATTTTCCTCAACACACAAGTAGATGATTAGGTTTTATGATAGAGCACATCTAGTGTGACATGCATGAAGTTAACTGTTAGTTTCATACTAGTGGAAAGTTACGCAGGATGCTTAGAATTTCATTTTCTGGGACCTTCCACTGTCTACAGTGTGCTCGTCATTTATGTTTGTTTTCAATTACTGCGAGCCAGTCATAGTACATTTGTTTTAGTGCACCCTTTTATGCAGTTTATTCAAACTGAATAACATTAAACATCAGTGCTCTTTCTACATGTTCCCATGCACGCCCCTTTGATCATCTGCCACTGCCACTGACTATTAAACATGTGGTGCATTCGATGATTAGTAAGATGCAAATTTTGTTGTCTTTTTGATGGTGTCAATTTTCATTGATATCTTTAGGGTTCATTTGGAGAGATTACTGCCAAACTGCAGGGCACATGTTAAAAGTTTACAGTGAAATTTACAGTGACTATTCTAAACTATGCACTTAAGATGAAAAAGGCACCTGTATGCCTGAATAATCAATAATGTAATCTTCATTGATCATATTCTTTTCACCTGTTTAGAAGTTTCCTTCATCCTTTATATGTGTATATTTACAGATATCCCAGGAAATTGTAACCATGTCACATTAGTTAATGTTCACATTTACATGTAATGATGGATATTGCCAGGGTGTGCAGTATATTGAAAGACACAACAGCCTCTGAGGGAATTGAGTTCAGGAAAAGTATTTTGATTTGAAAAAGATCAAAGAAATTATGAAGCACCGTTTCCAAATTTAATATTTCAGTTCCATTTCAACAGTACCAAATAGTTTCCGCTGAGATGTAGTAGTACCCTCATAAGTACTTGTAGTATTCCAAACCCTTTGTAAAGTTGGAAGCCAGATTTTCAAAATTGGTTGGTTAAAAAAATGAAATTAGACGTATGTTCACATGCTGAATGATTGTTGCCATATTTCACATCCTGCACACCCTGGATAGGATCCTTGCCATTATTCATTAAGTCAGTACACTTTCATAAACACTTGTTGTTGAAAGAGGAACATTTGCTTCTGATGACAGATTGAGACAGCGGTGTGATGCAACCTGTGCTGGTGGAAGTGCATCCTTTGAGCTTGAACTGCCTTACACAGTCAGCCACCAGATGGCAGCAGCCACTATTGGTCAGTTGGATGTCTCAGTCAATGGTTTGTGTTCATTTCTTTGGTTTGGAGTGGCAGTCGCTGGTATGAAATAAACAGGGCAGAGAAAGAAAATTTGCTGTACCTTATGTTGTCCATTGATATTGTGTTGTTATGGTTTTATTTTTCAGTACAATATTATCTGTTCTAAAGTATTGTAGATCAGTATGTTTGCTCATTTTCAGTCCAGATCTTGCTTTTGAGTTTTCTGTCAACAACTCTCTGTCTGTCAGTCTCACCAGCGAATTCCAAGTGTCTGTCAAGTCTAACCAGTGAATTCCAAGTTTGCTTTAAAGAACTTATCTTGTCTTGAAAGTAGATTTTAGGTGTCCCAATCACATGACCATGAATATCTATGCCCATTGCTTGCTTGGCTGTATGATAGAGTTATAATGTAGAGACATGAGAATTAAAGTACATTAATGAATGACTTGAGATTGTGAAAAGGTTTAAAGCTAGGTCAGACCTAGAGATTTTATGGAATGAAAAAAAGCAACAAAACTCAATGCATTTCTTGCAGCAGTGGGTACGGAAGACACTGTGTATCCATTTACAAGAATCAGTGTAGTTGTGAGACATTTCTCACATTCTGTACTGATCACAATTGGGAAGAAGGATGTAAAGCTGAAAATTTAAATAAAGAAAACATCAGACATAAACATTACGTGAAGTTTCATTTTTCACATGGTGATCACCAGTTTTGAAATGTGAAAAAGTGTTTGGTATAATTTTCCAGGATCGACACCTCGTTTACCAGTCAACACCCAGCAGATGGACATCCCACTTCAGCCTCTTGGTAACCGGGGCAGCTTGATCTCCACAGCGTCCTCTGCCAGCAAGGTGAACACACTGGCTTCCCTTGCCAACCTCACCAGTCTTATTAATGAGTCTACACTGAAAGACAACCTTCCACACAGGGTTAGGGTAAGTACAAGTTTCATTTTGCAGGGCAAGGGAAGATAGATGGCCTCTGGTGATGTGGTATAGTGATGTGCTTATGTTTGGAATTTTATCTCAAAATTGGCAGTCACATTTATGCATCTGAGTCATAGGTCTGCAGTTAAGAAGGTTGTATCAATTTTCTTTGAATAACTTACGCTTGTTCAAATGGGAATGTTGTGTCCAAAACATGTGCATTTTAGTGACAGCATTTTTAATTAGGCCTGGGGCTAAGCAGCAAGGTTACAGCAAACATCTGAATTTTGGCAAGTTTTGCTAGACTGTCCGAAAAATATTTTGGTTTCAGGAGCATTTTTGAGATGCACGTTTTCTTAAAATCATATGACTAATTGGTTGGCTCTGTGTCAGTCTGAATTCCAGCTCTATGGCAGATGGTTTTTCAGATGTACTGAAACTGAGAATAAACTAAAGTTCTTTCCCAGAAATATATTATTTCAGGTTTGCAACTTACACCATCAGTTATATTATGGGTTTGATTGAAACACATGTGAAAATTTGTGCAGTGTGACATTCTTCATACCAGTGCATGCTGTGGATGTAATATTTGTAAAACTAATGGTCTCAAATTATCCCTTCCCACTGGATAGATAATGGATCCCAGCGTGGTGTATGAATCTATCAACCTGGGAAGACGGGTGGATGTCCAGTGGCCCAATGAGGACTGGCGGGCTGCAGGGGGAAAGAGTGGCTGGAAGGACTGGACACCCAAGAAAGGAATGGAGGGCACCATCGTCCACAGGTGGACACCTGGCAACTCGGACCCCACCAAGAGATCCCATGTGGACAAAACTATTGTTCTAGTGCAGCTCAGGGATCACTATGTTCCGATTGCAGAGACTGGGGTGCTGGACTTAGGTGCTGAAGTATGACAAATGGACACAACTTGTGGGAAAGACAACCTGTGAATTCTGAGACAGACAGGCAGTGGTGGTATGTGTGAAGACAGTCTGAATGCTGATGACAGATCGGTGATTTGCAGAGTGTATAAAGAGTGTGTGTATGAATGCTGAGGACAGACAGCGATAGGTTGCAAAGAGTGTACAAATAATTTGATTGAGCATTGAATAGCAATGGTGCTCTGTGACATTTGTAAAGAACATTGTAAATCATTTGCAGCTGACAGGGTGGTTTGTTGAATTTGACTGTACAAAGAACAATGACATACTATATCTTGTCCTGTGGTATTGTGTTGCCAACCCACAGAATACCACTGTTATGTGTACTTTGTGTTGCAGACAGGTCTTTCTACCATAACATATAATGACAGTGTTATCTGAAGACTGAAGATTATGGTTTGTGGATTGCACATTGAGGATAAGATATATTTTTTTTGTGCCACACGAGTTGTTAAAAGTGATTTTTAAAAATGTCTGTATATAAATGGTATGAGGAAAGTGCGATAGACTTAATTTAGAAGTGTTGATTTATGATGGAGCCCTGAAGTGTTGTGTAAAGAAGTGACCTAATTTGCAGATAACAGTTTGTCCGAGATATTTCTAGCATATAAAGTTGTTCTGTGCTCAGGCCATGTTGATGCTCATAACACACGTTGTCTCCATAGTTTCTGTCGCTGTCCTAGTGTGCATACAAGATCCATGCAAGTGGGTTTATGCCACTTAGAAGGGAGACAGAGGCAGAACTTTGTGCTGCTAATGTTTATTATATTCAGTTTGCTTACATCATTCAGGGAGAGAAACTCATTCTTTGGTTTTCGTAAGTTATAAAATATGGCTATCTCTACCATCAGAAGCTAATGAAAGTAATGATGTGTGTGCTAAAAAATGAAATAAGTGAATTGCCATGTAACTTGTGTGACTGGATCTTCCATTTCTAGTGTGATGTTTGCTGTATTCTGTTATAGTCAGCATCATGGTTTGGGTGTCAGATATGAGTAGTGCTCTCCAGCCTTCTCTTCTGGACAAGTCAGACAGTTTGTTGTCTCTGGCCTTTTGTCAAGCCTTTGCTGGAGTGGCTTTTTAGTAGAAAGCTAAACTTGTTATGGTCCAGATGAAAACAAATTTAATAACAGTTATTCTAAGAAATCTTAATCAGAATTCACCTTCTATAACAGAGTGCTCAAGCGACTCTGAACTTTTGTTTTTTTTATTTCCAAAGGAATCTGTTGTTTATTAGCACCAGTAATTGACACTGCTTTCATAATAGGGGGTATCTGTTTTGGGATACCTGCTTTGTGCAAGACATTAAGCGGGAGTAAGTGTTCACAACATGGTGTCCAGAACATCCCTCCTGAAAGGAGAAAACAAGGAGGACATAAAGCTCCTACTTTGTAAGAATATGTTGATTGGTTTTGGTAACTGTCAAAAGTACTTTAACAGATTACATGTAATTTTTCCCAATGCAAAGTGCTCTAAGATGCTGGACTAATCTTTGACATTTCATTATATTATTGCAGTGGGAAGGACAAAATAGATTACTTTGAGATAAGACAATTATTGAATTCAGAATTGGGAATTCTATTGGGGGGGGTTCAGGATGGAAAATTGCAGTGCACTACTCTCACAATGGTCTCCATGTATTTCATTATGCAGCTTGCTAGTCTTGTGTTCATTATACAGATGACTTGTGACCACATCATGTATTAGCTCTTGGATAATGGTGTCTCACTTTTTCCATTTTTTTGTTTGTTCTGTTCAAATGTTATCTTGACATCTTAATGTGTCTTCTTACTACTGATAACTTACCATTCACTTGTTGGAAAGCAGGAAGAGAAAAGGTGAGACTGCTGTAGCTTTTGGAGCAAATCCTTGCTAATGTTACTATTACTGGATCACCACAGTTTGTAGAAGAAAGATATACAGTAGTTGTTAATTTGCTCGGCGTTCCACACAGCAGGTCTGCACTATGTGCCAAGTTAAGTCTTTCCAGAAAAAGTAATCAGGTGAAAACTGTTTGTTTTTTTTTAAAGAGTTAATGGGCCTGTATACAAGATAGGCTTTGGCAGTTATTTATCATGCTTCAGTGGTAATCAGTTAATTTAGATTGAACTTTGATCCCTTTGATTGCTTGCTGCAACACCATTTTGACATATCCAAACTTGCCAATCCATGGGTTTCCTTTTCAAGGGGAGATTTATGATAATAGTGAGGGTGATTTCATCCTTTTGTTGTAGCTAGTGCCAGTGTATGTGGATAGATAAGCATAGAGATCTACAGGTATCCACATGCCACACTGGTAGAATCCACAAATATGCACAGTTCTGTGACAAAAGACGGAAACATAGTTTACCATCAGGGAAATCAGCAACTGGCACCAGTTTAATTATAAATTGTATGTATATCAGGTTTCTTCAGTATTGGTTAGGTGAAAAATAAACATGCTATGATATTGAGAAGTGATGGCCCCAAGCAAATATGTGACCTGTTTTCTTAAAAAAGTAATATATAAGTCACATTTTGAGTGCACTGAGTTTCACATATAACCTAAAAAACTCTTTTAGAGCCTTTCAATTTGATGCCAAAATCGTAGTTGTACCTCCACTGACAGCCAAGATATGTGCAGTAGACAGTGGATGCTGTAGGAAAGTTTTTAGAAACTGGCTGACAAAACCCTTAAGCCATTTTTCAGTGAACACACTACTTCTCTCGTTAGATCTGAGCATTTTGTGATAAGCTACACATTTGGAATTTTGCACACCTGTCAAAGCTTGGATTGATTTAAAACATGCCTAATTTAAGACCAATAAAAAAAGACGAATAAGACGAATTCATTGTCAGATAGAGATGTCTATAGATGCTGAAACTTCAATGACGCCATCATTTTTGCCAGAAGCCACTGCTGTTCAGGGAAGGGGAATAACTCTAGATGCAAGGGCTAATCCTGGTCACTCCAACTCTTTTTATTACGTCATGTTACACAGGCGTGTGGTAACATAAGGACGCGCTTTCTTCGCTAAATTGGCCTGGTGGGCACCATAGATAATTTTGAGCGAGAAAAAGTACTGGAAAGCAGAATATTATTTTTGATGTGCGTGTCTGTTTGACTTTGATAAAATTAACCTCTTTCAACAAATTCTTGAAATGTCAAATTTAATGTATTTAAACATAAAATATATCAGTAATACCTGTTCAACAAATAGATTAGATATCAAGGTCAATAAATATTACAAAATCTCAGTTTTGACCATGAACACCCAGGTTGACCCATATCATTGAAATCTCCTCTCGGCTGCTGCAACTTAAATACCAATTCAAGAAAACAGGTCGCTTATTATTATGGATTATTACATTTTCTCTGAAATTTGGGGAAAATCTCATTTGTTTTGTTGCAGAGTTTAGAATTCCAGCTATTTGCGGGAACCTCCCACAAAATGCAATAGGGTTGGCAAGTCTTTATATCCTACAAAGGCATGTACAGGAGTGTAGCATCAAAGTGGTGCATTAATTGCCTAGATTGTACATTACTAAAATTGCAGTGTTTGCTTTTTACCAATTTTAACTTTTTAGGGCTCTTACACTTTTGTATTCTGCACACACAAGATTTGAATGAATTAGGTTCTTAGTTCTCTGATGTTACTTTACATGTTATTTATACACTTTGCTGGTACAAATTTGTGGTATAGTAATGGTCTTCTCATGTAAATTTTGGAGAACACATTGTTATAATGACTTAAAGACAAAATGAAAAAAATTGCCGTCATACTGTCATTACTGTCAAGAAATCCTTTGAATCTTTGTAATGTCATGTTTTTGTTTTTTTTTCTTTTTCTAGATTTTTATTTGTCTCTGTTTATAGGACAGACATAGGTCAATGGCCGATCCCATGTCTGTCCCACTTGCGTATGGACATATATATACATGAGCTTTCACCACCCTTCCAGTCATGATACGCGGGAGTGTTCTGTCTCATGTCATGTTTGTTGATATGTGCTCAAAATTTTTACAGCTGCAGGGGAGTTGAGAAGATATTCCATATCTCCGTTCTTTAAAGATGAGAACATTTACGGCCATGAGAAATACTGCTTTAGAAATATCATAAGTGTGGCAGTGATTTTAGCACTGTAAGGCTTGCAAACCATGCAGGTAAAGTGTATTTGCTCAAATTAATTTGATGCTTTGTACAGTAATATTGTGGACAAAGTGTCTCCTGTTTGAGATGATATCCTATGTGTTTTCTAGCAGAGTTATAGGGGAATAGATAGTAACAGTAAAATTTTACTATGAATAAAGAGGGCCTTTTGGACAGGGATTTTCTTCCACACTTGGTTAATTGAGTCTTCTAGTAAAGCAGTGTTGTGTATAGTTTTACTGTACCATTGTTCCATCAACCTAAATGTAGGAGTGTTTTATAGGCCTATTCATGGAAACGCTACTTCTAGGATGTTCGTATGTAACAAAGAGTAAGAATGTTAAAGAATGTCATTTGTAGCAAAGGGGTCAAAATGATAAAGTTTATAATAAGGGTAAGAATTTTTAAATCCTACAAAGTTTGTAAAATATGGGAGTTTATATGTACTTTGTTGCCTACAGTGGACCACGAAACCGAAAGATGAAATTTAAAACCTTTGGACCACATGTGTCTGGTGTGAGTTACCAGTCCTCGAGGATGCCCAACTGTGAGATAGTTACAGATCTTAAGCAGAGGTTGGGAAATAACCCATGATGTTTATATTGAGTACTTAATATTGTTCAATGTCTTGCATTTTGGTGAAACGCGCACGTTATTTAGATAATAAAATGGACCCCACAAAATATAACCCTCCCCACCCTCTCCCTTCCTCCAGAGGCTGGCACCCTTGGTCTTCAACACATGTGTAAAATGACTGAAAATTCATTCAATCTATCACAGTTGAGGACTTTTTATGAATTCAAGGTGATCATATAGTGGCACTGCTAAGAAATGCATATTGATTGTTGCACGGCATGACGCACATATCTATTAATATTGCACTGTCATAAAGACAAAGTGACTAGACAAACTGTAATTTGGGGAGAGGGGAGAGAGGATTTTCATACTTTTAGCCATAGCCCTTGAATGGTATGTAAAAGGATAAATGTTTTGTTATGTCTTATTTGGGTCTAAAGATAGTTTTAAGAATGCCAATGACCTGCGAGTGCTAATGCTAAACCTTAAACAGTGAATCTTGCACTGTAGACTGTTGGCCAAAAAAATAAAAGTGACATCGTTATTTCCAGAAGAACTTAAGATATATTACAGTAGTTTATATAGTACCCCGTCACACTATCTGCCTTCACAAATGAAAATATTTGCAGGACCTAACTCTCTAGTTTCTAGTTTTGGGTATAAAGTGTGCAACATTTGTACAACATAGATACAGGTGTATATATACATATCAGTTGCTAACAGCTGTGAATAACTGTTGTCAGAATACTTAAAATTTCATTTTAAGCGGGACAGCATTCTTAAATGATTTTCTTCCTCTTTTCACTCAACCTTTTCCACAGACATGATCATGCAGTCCACACTGTTTCAGTGTGTACTGGTAAAAATGAAACTTTACAGAAGCAAGTTTCTCACTATCATATCAAGCATACCAAGCCTAATGTGAACTGAGACTAGGAACACTGTAGGAATTCTTTAGCAGGCATTGTTGTTCCTGGTGACAATTTGCAGTGGACTTGGCAGAGTTATGTAGATGTTACCTTTAATTTTGATGTACCATACTTTTATGGACAATTACTGATGAGAACATTTTATAAATGAAATAAATTACATTCCCATGCTCAGTCTTGTTGTTTCTTCTTTCAAGATACTGTATTGGTAACTGCCTCAAAACGTGTCACAATTCTTATCTCTGAGCTAAACCTGTCTTGTTTTTGTGTTTGTCTATTTGTTATCTGAGATCATTACTAGGGAAACTTACACATACAGTGTATGTCACATCGCATGGACTATCCAGTAGTAAGTACAGTAGAATCTTTGGAACATGGAATTGAAGGGATCAACCAAATGTTGGCAAGTTAAGCAAGTCCTTTATCATCCATTTATTGTATTAGGAAGATCGTTAATTCTAATGATAGGTGCAAGTGTTGTGTTTGGTATTTAATACCGAGAACAATTTCAAATTTTGAGCATTTTTTTCTCATTGATATCTTTAGTAGTTGCATTTTAAAGTCAAGTGACTGGAGTGTGTCCTCTTTCCCATCCTCTTCATAATGGCTGAGAAGGCAAAAAGTCAAAGGAAATGAGTAGAACAATTAATACAGTGTGAGAATGGAATGGTTAATGCCAAAAATGTGCAGACTGGCAAAACAGCATGTCATAAGTAACAGTAAAAACTTCGATAGATGATATGTGTGCCATACATAACAATATAGAGACAGAATGTGAAGAAAGCACTGTCTTGAAGGCAGACCACAACTAGTTATATACCATGTTGCATTGCATGTTGTTGGGGATCACCATAT
This sequence comes from Ellobium chinense, assembly GCA_033807755.1. Classification (NCBI taxonomy): domain Eukaryota; kingdom Metazoa; phylum Mollusca; class Gastropoda; order Ellobiida; family Ellobiidae; genus Ellobium; species Ellobium chinense. Next base: position 100,332 of record JAWQUT010000782.1, read on the forward strand.
TGTTGGTCTTTGCCAGCAAAGTTCAAATCTGATGTGTAGTCCGCCTGGCTGGTTGTATGTGAAGACCGTTGATATGTTGTCATCACCTTTGATTGATGCTATACATCTGACCTCCATTCGCCTGTCAATGGACAGGGGGAAGGGAACTTATCACAGCAGCATTTTTTTCCATCTTTTTCCTCTCCTACCCAAGCAACCACTGTGTTATCTAAGATTCCCTGAAATTTTTTGCCATAGAGTTACTGAACATACTTTACAATAAATAAGAAGGGCATCTGGACTGAAATTTTTTGTGTAGGTTGAGCACTGTCATGTTAAGTGAATTCTTAGATGTGTACCTTTCTATAAGGACAAAACTTATTACCAATGAGCGCTGCTAACGGAGGTCCACTTAAATAATAAACTTTAAAGAATGAATCTATGCATATGTAATTCATACTTGGAAGAGTGGGTTTCACTTAGCAATTGCAGTGAGGGACTTCATGTCAAGGTGCCAATGTAAATGGTACCAGAAAATTTGAATAAAAGAGACCTCTTACACATTTTGTCACCCATCTCATGAAGGGGCATATGCGACATTTTGGGTGTTTTGAGCTGAGACTACTTTCCGAAAGCCAAAATCGAGGTCTATGTGCTTATGAAGAAGAATTTCGATAGCTGTAATTGTTTTGAAGATATTAAACATTTTACTGATTGGGTGTACGTTATCAGTTCTAAATCTCACCGAGACTTTAAAACCCTCTCCTGAAAACCTAGCAAATGTTGCATACGCCCTTTCATGTGATGGACGACGATTTGCAAGTTCCTTTGTTATTTTCAGGGATAGAAGCAGAGTAGACCATTTTTAATTAGTCAGCTCCAATGAGGTTCACTTATGGTTTCAGTTTCAGCAAAGTAGTAGAGGGATTGTGTCGTCAAATCTTGCTTCCGGAAGTAAAAGATGCATTAGCAGATGAAAGCTAATGAAACAGCACCATATTAGCCAATCACATTCCTCTGGCAATGGACAAGCAGACATGATTGTTAGGGTTGTGGCTTGTGGTGCCTGGATGACTGAGAGTGCAAAGTACTTTATAAACTGAGCAAGTTTAACCCTCCAGTGCCCAGGCATAGAAATACTGGTAGGAAAATTCTGAAAATTTACATACACACTTCAAATGCCACCCAAAATACACCATTGATTTTGAACAATGTCAAATGTCAATATTAAATTGGTGAAAATTTTTGGATCAAATCTGGACCTCCAGGCACTGAAACATCCTTGCCATATTTGGACCACTCCATACTGGACCCTTGGAAGTTGGGTTGCCAAATATGGACCAGTGGGCACTAGAGGGTTAAGGTTGTATTAAAAATACTCTGAATTTTGGAGTTTAAAAAATAAAATTATAACAACAATAAAAAATAAAATGTAACACCAATCAAACTTGTACTCGTGCTTTGTATGCAGTTTCTCCATAATTTTTCTGTAAGAGCACAACTGTCCTTACAAAGTGTATGGTTCTGAAATAAACACCCGATGAATGGTGTGAACGGAAAAATCCTGATCTTTTTAACCAAACAAGTGATAGGTAAAAGTATGGCTGCAAACTGCCAGTCAAAATAACCTAACAAATGAGAAAAAGCTGATGGGGTAGGAGTTGTGAATCAAACTGCTAACACCCTTCTTCAGCTGCAGGGATACCCTCTACCTAATTTGCACAATGCGCTTGTTGTGATTCCTCCTTTTGACTGCAAACTCGACATGTAAACACCTGCAAGAGCTTGCTGAAATAAAGTTCATGAGTGTGAATGTGAAAACAAACAAGACAAAGGTTATCAAAGTTGAGAAATTTTTAATTTCTACAAGTCGCAACAGGCAAAATATAGAAAAAAAAATTCACAAATTTCAAGCCAGAGAATGATGGCCACAAGACATGACTTCATGCGGACAAAGGCAAACTTCATCATGCAACACACTTTTTGTTGATGTAATTCTAACTGTGCAGCTGCCTCCTGGGAAATTTTACAGGACACACAAAAAAACTTTTTAATAAAGTCTAGGTGACGGTTATAGTCTCAGGCCTCGGGATATTTGTTTAAAACCATTCAGTTTGGAGTTACTTCCCTTGCTTTATCTGGAGCTTCCTACTGATGGGACATACTGTATATTGAAATGTCTACTTCCAGTGCACTGGAAAATGATGATGCAATGTGTGGCCTTCCCCCTTCAGACTGCCTTTTCGTGAAGAGAACGCTTTTGAACATGCTGAATATTTTTGTTTCTGGAGTGATTCACAAGCATCAGTGCATATTAATTCAAGTCATGGAGTTGTGAACTATCAGTCTCAAAGTCAAATGTGCACAAGAAATAAGAAGATATTGAAAATTGGCCGGTCAACTGTATCAACTTACTGCCCAATGATACCCTCCGTATTTCTACATCAGCAATTCAAGCTCCGTGTAATCCCACTCTTTCTTTGCACAGCAATAACATCTTATTTTCAGTTCAGTGTTATGAGTTACCGACACTTTATTGCATCCTGCAGACCATCTGATCAGATTTGTGTTCCCATGGTTTTGGAGATCAGAGAATGGTATCATAGTTTGACATTTCCATACGGCATATGTCTCCAGAACCCAGAATACATCAAAAAATCAGCTGGCAGTCTTTTTTTTCTCATCTGGGAAAAAAAAAGGAGTGGTCACCATGTAGAAATGGTCTGCTGTAACTAGGTACTTCTCTTCATTTTTCTCTGCTACTTCACTGTAGTACTTCTGAGGTCGTCCAAGACATCAGGTTCAGAGACATCTGTACAGCTTTACATTACTCTTTGCCCCCCATTCACTTCAAAGGCTTTTACTGTGACTTCACTGAACGCTGCATCAGCTGTGTACTGCCATGATGATATGAATATTCTGACACGTCCAAGAATTGTGCATTAGGCACTTCTCGTTTGGGAAGATCAGAAAGGTCTACAATCAAAAGGTAACAAACAATTAGTAGAACAACTCTCAGATGGCTAATGTGGAAGAGGATTGAGCAACTGTGGAAATAGTCTGTTTGCAAGGAAGCCAATTCTGTGTTAACAAAAAGCCATTCTAACTGAGGCAGAAGTTGGCATCAAAACTTCTATACCAATAACCATACCATTACTGATGTGCAACTGTGGAGTTGGACAACTTTGCTGTGATGTACGTGTATATCAGATCACATTGGCCTCACTTGTGCTTCAAATAAAAAAAATCTAATATTTTAAGGATAACTGTGTACAAAGCAACAGCATACAGTCAAGTGGTGTGATGAATAAATCCCTATAGTTTAAGAGACTACTGTTCTCCAACAAACAGAAAGAAAGAGATCTGTGTAACAATCTGTTTTCATATGATGCCTACCAAATCCGACTGCACTTCTAAGGCACCTGAGTAAACCCTGATTGGAAATCAAGACACATCTACTCTTGTGGGATCTGTAACACGAATCATCCCTTGACCTTACATTAGGATGTGGGCCAAAGTGTAGTGAGCAGTGCACCAAGGGGAATTCTGAAGTCAAACAGATGATTGAATGCATTTTGTGTTGTACAGCCAGTCCATACACAATGCCTATTACACAAAACCTATTCGACTTCAAAAGCTATGATGCCCCGATATCAGACCTGGGGATTTTGGAAAAGTCTGTCAATGAATGTTTTGCATGATACATTTCCTATACTTTTATAAATTCATAATTGCAAACTGTATCCCAACCGTCCAGAGCCTGCCAAACAGATATATTACACCTGACAGTCCTGGGGACACATGGTGTGGCCATCATTCTGTGACAAGGATGTTCACATACACATATTCTTCTTAGTTTACTATTTTAATCTAATGATACATATACACAACTGTACAAAACACACGCTCGCTCATGCACACACACAAAGCTCATTCCCCCTTCTCCAAACTCACAAATTGCAAGTGAAACAGTCTTGTACACAAATGGGCAACAAAAACAAAAAGAAAAAAATGCTCATCTTTCCCAGACATTTATGTAATACTACTATAACTTTGCCTAGTCACATTAAAAACACACATTAACTCTGGAACAATGCAAATTTAAGCAAGGAAAAATCAAAATCAATAACAGGATTGGACAAAACAGCATACAAGTCAATTACGTTGCAACAAGCATGCACACATCGTTCGTTACCAGTCTCAACGCAACCAATGCACACACAGTCATGTTACAGACACAAGAGAAAATCACTCTGAACAAGTCCCCACACAACAACACCTTCTGATGAGCTGTGACACAGTGCACCACAGAAAAGAACAAATATAACGTCTTCACTTCAAATCATGAACTGAACCATGACAAAACCGCAAACTTCAAATCAATGACACAAGACACAATAAGTCATAACACAGAGTGAATTCAACACAAAATCATTTCTTGAAAAAACAGAAGTAATGATTTTAATACCTCTAAAAATGTGATTGAATAAGAGTCAGGAATTAGAAAATTTCTTGCAAAAAAAAAAATAATTGTCAAACAAGGACTGACCAAACAAGAAGTCACAAAACAAATGACAGAAATTACAATCCCTGTTAAGGGTCTACAAATAAACACAGTGAACAAATTTCCTTTGGCTAGTAACATCTTTTGAAGTCAGCAAAGGAAATAAAATTCTAACTGATAAAGACCGAGACAGGCTGTTTTCTAATACAACATATACGGATAGAACTAGCTTGTGACAAATTCTTCTAGCAATATTCCATGTTCTGCAAAGGACGGTAATGCCTGTTGGGTAAGATTCAAGTCGTTTTCATAGTTTTGGATGAATTAAGTTTCAAATAACCTCATATGTGCCACTGTACATCACTAGCAGCAAAGATTAATTTTTTTAGAACGGGGGGAGGGAGAGAAGGGGGGCAAATTATTTTATAGTATTATTAAGTGCACTGCTGGACATCTGTGATACTAATGTTGTAAAAAATAATTCATCAAGCTTATACCTGAACTTTTGTGGATTTGTTGCTAACTTCATACATACCTCGCCACTAAAGGGGAGCCACCCAGTGACACATAATCTCTATCTGCTTCGCTATGTATCAGCTAACATGATATATCTTGCTCACATTGGTGAACAACTTAGGAACAAAAAGGACTACACAACTAGAATTGTTAGTAACTCCTATGGCTTCGTTATCAGCTGAATCTCTATATGGGAAGTTAACAACTTGAATATCTCTGTGGAAAATTAATAATTCAGTCGGCAAGACTATAGGGATTTCATGTTCAAGCCCTTGTTAAGAATGCATCGAATTTCACTTGTTGATGGTGACGTACTGATGACCTGCTGGAAACACCAGAAACCAAATATAAATAACAGCCATCAATGTGACCACAGCTTTATCCAATCAGCTGAGAGAGTGTGGCTTCATAATACCTAAGCAGGCCAACTGCCTGTCAGAAGCCATGAAAGGCAAAACTGATTTTAAAGACTCTCAAAACTATGCCATTTTTCATCAAAGCAATAACAGCCAAAAACAATGCAATTGTGGTACTGCATGATAAATAATTACAATGAGAACGAAAATGAAGACAATGTACAGTGTGCGATGATAAAAAGTATGGCTTTGTTAATAACTAAAAAAGTCACTATTTCTTATCGCATAATAAATATACACATCTCATACATTACAAACAAATGGACACGTGAACAAAGCTGATGAGAAATAACATGAACATGATGCTGAAAAATCATCAGATAAGTCTATCTCGGCTTGATGCGGATGAAGAGAGATGACAGGCTGTATAATTCTTGAAAGCAGTAACTGCTCACTAGTTTAGAGTGGACATATAGAGTGGCGAACAGTTCAATGGATGATGCAACAGAGAACATGTCCAGCAGTACAAAACACAAGACTATGCAACGTTACTGAATAGCTCCTATCGACCAGTAAAATCCTTTCCTTCTGCTTAAAGGGATGTATCTGAACATCATCTGACAAAATGGTTGGTGAAATAAATTAATAACCTGTGGAAATCATGACAGGAAGTCACAGTCACAATAAGATGTGTGGGAAAAGAAAAATGGGGAGGAAAAAAAATGTATGAGGTTTGGGAGATATATCACAAGGTGTAAATCATTTCATGCATTATCTTAAAATGTCTGAAATTTCAAGGCAGAAACATCTGATAAAACAGGATGAACATTCTATACTTCATCCTCTTTATGAAATCACCTAGCTGTAATAACATAATACACAATAATTATGATATAGCATGTTTTATGAAACATAAGCTGTAAATAATCAGGTTGATGCCACTTTGAAGGCATTTATTGAATCAGATTATCTGAGATAGAAACAGTATGCCAGGTCAGTCCGACGTTATTTCTACAGTTTGAAGTTGTGAAAGCCATTCCCTGTGTTCAGACTTTCAGAGAATTCCTCACACACACGCCATGGTTTTGTGGCAAGTCCACATCAATCCTAAAATGTTAATTATTCAAGCAAATGACATCAAAAATTCACATCTCAGATGGTTATGTGTTATGACTGCCATACTGCAACATCAAAGTGCTTGCACTTACATATGTGTAAAATGTGGGCAGGAGAGACAAGTGCCCTGCTTCTCTCAGGTAATAGCTTCATGAGAAGTCTACCGTCCATAAAACACACAGTGAGATATGCCACCACATTATAAGGGTAAACTGTTATTTTTGAAATGTACCTTTTGACAGCTTTGAAAAATAAAATTGCAGTTCAAAATACTTGGGAAAACATACAAGAAAAATAAAAATATACAAAAGAAAGTTGTGACTTCTCATGTACACACACCACACAAACATTCATTTCTTTCAGATGATGACTGCCCTATAGGGTGAATTTCATCACAAAACTTTAAGAAAGAAACAATGTACAATGATTTATCACGTTGTATATTGTATTTCTTGATGACCTAACCTTTTAAGAGGCAGTAAAAAATGCATGAAGCAAGCATTGCTCCTGGATATGGTTATGACCATAGGAAATAGCATTGTCTTCATAACAATCCCTTACCCTACTTCTAGACTTTCCAATAAAGATTAAATTCTTTAATTCTGGACTACCTACAAATGGGCTATTGGTATAGTACTAATCTTTTCACTGCAAACAACTGGGTGAGATGCTGTTTCAATGGAAGTGCCACAAATAAAACAAGCGGAGATATTTCAATCTTGCAATAGAAACAAAATATATCCCCTTGTTTTTTTTATCATTTGGTCCGGCTCTACTGTGTGATACATATAATACCACACAACCTTTTTTTTTTAACACTATATGGTGTCAGTAAGCCTGTATTGTATTTCATAGCCAAAATGTTAAGGTGAATGTTCTCATAAATTCTCATAAATGCTTCAGAAGTAGCTACTTTAAACGCATAATTCTGAGAACTAAAGTTGGGAGTCATTACCGATTGCTGAAGCTGAAGGAACGTAACGTATATATGGGCAGCTCCAGAACACCAAGGCCAAGTGGGTAAAGAAGACTGCGGGTAAACCAACATCAAACCACCACTCTTAACATAAGAACTTTGAAAGGACTCTAGGAGGGGAAAGCAGGGCATTTTTTTGGGCCTTTTCTCTGTGCACAAGTCATGCTGGTCCAGGCAATACCTAGCACTTAGTAGTCACACAACGAAACGTTTATTAGGAAAGTTTCAAATCTGACCCATGACACAGCAGACTATTCTCAATGAATGAGAGACATGGTCCATACCAACTTGGTGTGTTACTGGAGACACAACAAGTTATCTATACAACCAGACCAAAATACTCTTGTTTTTCAAGTCCTGCTCTTCATCCTCAGTTTGATAGGTGCAAATGAGATGACAGAAAAATATAATATGGATGCGACGAGACGTGTAGCTGCTGGCCAGTGCAAGCTCCAACCATCCCTCTGTATATTCACAAAATGCTGCAAATCATATGCAGTTTAAACATGTCGGTGGACATATAAAAAGGATACATACTTCTCCTCAAGTCATGTGAAACACGACCCTGTACTTACCACAGACCATCTATATTCACTAAAGCTTCACGCATATTGTGCAGTCTCAGGCACAAGAAACATACAATGAAGCCATGTCACGTGACTACATAACTTGCTTAGGTGGGCTGGTAGGACTTAGAGCATTGCCACTTGGCCCATTGTGTCAGCTCACAAAGTTATACACATAAACAAACAACCACTCCCCAAATTATTAGAAACAAAATAACCAGAGCAGTTTCTACGAGGTAGGTGCACTGATAAAACTTTCTGTGGCCATGAGTGTGGCCTTAGCTCAGTTCCGGTTATGAGTAAAGGAAAAACCCCCAAGAAAATGGAAACAAATGAAGTGGCAATGCAGATGGCTCTGTGAATATCAACTAGAATACCTATCGGCACAGAAGTCTATAAAGCACTTTAACACACCTCACAAAGTAACAAAGATGTAAATGAACTGACAAAAATGGAAAAAAAATTAAAAGAGTCATAACAAAGACACCTTATATTTTCTATTCCTGGTCTTTCTTTTTATCCAAGAGAAAACATGAATCCATCACATAACAATTCTAAAAGAAGTGTTTCAATCAAAATGCATACAGATTTACATAATTTGCTCTCCTCTTTTCCAGGACAAAATTACATCTTTCCGCTATGTTCGGGGAGGATGACATGAGATATACCAGTTTCCACTGATTTTAAGCTGGCTGTCAAACAAAACTGTGTTCAGTTTGTACAGCTGTGCTTCAAAACTTATTCAGTTTTAATTTGGGTACAGTTTTAATTTGGGTAAATTAATAAAAGTACTCTTCAGTAATTTAAAAAAAAAAAAAGGTCAAATCAGCAAAATTTATGTATGCTCACGTCAATGGAATGAAAACAACCTAATGATTTCATCACTATACATAATTACTATTGACTTTACAAGTTTATTGTCTTCCTATTAAACAAAGAAAAAAAAAACAAACCTGTTCCACATCTTAACCCAGTCAATGCTATGCTGACATACATGTACCATACAAAACTACCATAACTCTATCTGTTGATCTCATAGCTTTTCATAACCAGAGATGGGCAGAGGTCTCAGTTTCAGCTCTGTGTGATGCAAATACACTTTACAGAGCAAAGGAGTAACTGGGCTATAGCCAGGTCATTATTGTGTCATACTGCCATGTACTGTGATTTCTACCACCATAACTTTGTATCAACACTTCTCTTCTGTTATTGCTTAAATAATTTCATGTCATTAATACTCCAGGCACCAACTGGGTCAAAATATGAATGCAGATATATCTTCTTAATAGGGCAGATTTCACTCATTGTAAAGAAATTTATCAGAAAAAGAAAAAAGCCCAAGGCAGAACTAAATAGAATTGTCACTTAAACAGTTAAATCAAGGCAATCATATTACATGTGATGCAAACACATACAGGGGAGAAAAATAATATTTATATAAAAAACAAATGTGTAAACATATAAATCTTCACTGACTCAATTTATTATTATTATTAATGAATTTTTTTGTATCACTAAATATTCTCTTGAATCAAATGTGCATAATGTAACTCGAAGAGTGATACAAGACCCCTGAAAAGTTTCAAAGATATTATTACATACAAACTTCAAGCTTCAACAAGAATGAACCTACAGTCTGAAGAAAAAAATTTGGAAGGTTAGTATCAATTAAAAAAAAAACAAAAAACCATTTTAACCTAAACAAGTAGACATTGCTAGAATCTCTTAATTTATCTAAATACAGTAGAACTCACTTAACACGACAGTGCTTTGCCTGAAATCCAAAGGCCCTCTTTATTTTTGGTAACATTTTCCGATTAACCTGACAACGAGTTTCAGGGAATCCTTCATAACACAGTAAGATGCGCCAACCAGAAAGGAAAAACCGAATAGCGAGGAAAAACAAGACACTGGCATAGCCATTTTCCCTATTCTTGTCCCTGTGTGGTCTGGCACATTAAGAACAGGTTGAGCTTGTGGTGAATATTTCGTCAATCATAGGTAATGACAACGTACATCCATCCCCAAAAACATAAAATACTATAAGCAGGCAAGGCCATGGAAGCCGTCACTAAAAACAATGTTGTCTCACATTTCTTTGGTTACTTCTGCTTATAATGTAAACGGATAACACAAAACTAGGTTCATCAACAATGTAATTAACTGGTTCCTTGTTTCGTGTTAACAGAGTTCTACTGTAAATCATATTCTCAGTATCTGAACAATGTTCAGTATGTGAAATTTTGACTGAAAGCTTATATGTATAATATAAAAAAGTGTAACATAATTTCTGACAGATGTACTTCTAGCTTGCAGGACAAAAATTCCAACAGAGAATCAGGGCAGAAAACATTCTTGAAAATTCTGAGGGGTAGAGACATGAGTACAATACTTCTATATCTACTAGGGCATCTGAGAAAAACCAAACCATCCTTTTGGAGATCTCTATTCTGATTAAATAACCAGAAACCAATTTCTATCTGCATTCTCTAGAGAACAAAATCTGGATACATTGGACGTTTTGGCTCATCAAACTTTCTTGTAGATTTGGACTAAGACGCTGACTTGCCTCCTGGCTGCTATGATGTACAGTACATACACATTCTTTTTTTTTTGTTGCCTCATCATCGTTGTTGCCCACCAGCTGGCTTCAAATCATGCCAGATCATCCTGAAACAGTCACAAAAAGGAGCCTCATGAGATCTGCAATGATCTAACAATGGTGCAGTGAATTTGGGTAATTATTATGATCATTGGGGTTCTGTTCATGGTAAGCACGCAAAGTCTCTCCTGCTTTAACTTAATACAAGTTATATCTCTCATTTCTTGCATTAACATTAACACTATGAATCATTGCCACATTTCACTACATCTGCAAGATTTATCATTGTCATTTGTCATTAAACTGATATGGTTATCAGGCTTTATTTCTAACAGTTGCAGTTTTCTTCTGCTATTTTCCATGAAACCTACATGGTCTGCTACTGCTGCATTTTGAAGGTTTGTTAGTGATTTTTTGCATTATATACACATTATCCATCACATCTATTTTCCAAGACATTTGGATAATTTGTTGTAGTTCAATCTATAGTAAAACCTCAGAATCTCATGACCCTGAGTTCGTCCCCTTTGTGTTGCGAAGCTCTGATCCCCTGCTCCATATTCCCATTTTAAATGTACTGCAAGAACTTGACACTTCATGAACTTAAGTTTTGAGTTTGTTAGGTTTCAATGTATTTGCATGGTTTTCCACTTCTCTGTTTCATTAAACCTGCTTGCTTTGTCTCTATTATATTTCACAGGGGTTTTGATGGTCCTCTAACATGTGTACAGCAAAATAACTGCAATACCATGTTCCAAATGAGATTTCTAAATGGGCAGAGTGCATTTAATTATCTTATTATTGAATGCCTGCTCATTCTGTTTTCTTGGTAAGGGAATGTTCTGCTCTGTTTTAACAACACTGTCATGAACATTAGTTTTTCTCGCAAACATTCCATCACAAGGAACTTAATGTTAATTGGAAATCTTGACACAGCATTGAAGTGCATGCACAAATACAAACAGATCATGAGTTCTAAAAATATTAGATCTGTCAGTAAGGCCAAATAATTAAGATCCAATATAACTCTGAAGAATGATGGGGTAGAGTGTTCTATTGGAGAAAACAAACAATGCAAACTGTTCCTAGAGAACGGTTTTCCTCACATAAGTATCTACGTCTCAAACTGTCAATCCAAAAGCAGTGAAACTAGATCTGCGAACTCTTTTTCTTTCATCAACTCAACTTCTTGTATATCCCACATCAAGACTGATGCAGAAACGGGAGGCTTTTTTTCCTTTTCAATGGACCTGATACATTAAGTTAAGAACCTGACAATGTAATCGACAATAGAGTAGAGGATTATGTAAATAAAGGCAGCCACCAATGGCATCAACTAAGAAATATGTCAGTGCAGTTTGCTATCTGCATTTGAAGGAATTTTTTGGAAAAAAAAATTTCCATTATGAACTCTTTTCTTTCCTATACACTCAAAATGAACCAGTGAAAAGAAACAAACATGTTCATTGCTCTACCTCATTTATTCGATAAACATGCATCTACAAGGACATTCTGTAGCTCAAAATTAGTCAAATAATCCATATGACAAGAGTGAAAGGAAACAACGAATAGTATATTCCTAATGATGTCTTTACAGCTGTCTGCTTTCCTGTGCTACCTACTTGTTTTTCTGAGATTTTTTTTCTTGATTGAAGGCAAATTTTGCTGGCTAAAAAGCACATCAGCGAGTGTCTATTTCAATCGCTAATGTCACATAAGTTATCTCTGCCACAGCGCACTTGCTTGCTACACAGTCTGGCTGTCAAAGTAAGGATGGGGAGTTTCAAAAATGTCTTACAAGTACAAAGTCACTGCCCTAGGCCCATCCTAGGGCAATACCATGCTAAGAAAATCAAGCCTGTTTGAAATTCTGTTATTCCTTGAACCATTTTCATATTCAGATAATGCCCTTTCTCCTTATGACTAGACATCCCACAATTAGTGTTTGTTAGAATAAAAAACATAATGCCTTAGAATGAAAATGATTTACCACAACCTAAAGGTAAACGTCTTTCGTGAGGCGAGACACTAGGTCAAGCTGTAAAAACAAATGTGATGGTGTGATAAAGAAGGACGGGCTCAAAACTGCATTCACAGCATTTATTAACTACTGTTAGTTGTAATTTGATCCTAGTCAACCTACTGAGGTTATATGAAGTGGACCAGCCTGCTACGATTACTGATAAAACAGAAGATTATGAGGAAGCAGGTAATTGGTGTGGGATACTATGGTCCATATTTCACTTACAGATGCAACTTGTAAACTGCACCGCTTAGATAAGGGGCCCATTATAAGTTCATACACCATTTTCTTCCACGCCACGAGCACGTATGTGACCAAAAAAAAAAACAAACAAAACCTCATGCCTGTGAATTGTGATTGTAAATGGTCAAGTAGGTTTACCTTATTCATCAAAGACTGTTCTAAATTCTCTAATCTGAAACACAGAAGGCCATTCTGACTTCTCCCATCTTCTGATTTTCAAATAACCTTTGAAATTTCAAGGGCATCTACAATAACATGGCACACTGGCACCAGTCAATTAAATATGACTCTTCTGGTGTGAAGTAGAAAAGAATCCCCTCAGTGGCGAAAGCCCTCTTTCAAGGATTTGATTTCACCACTGCCTGTCCTAAGGCTTACTTCTAATTTCATACCGGCATGGCAAGCCCAAAAGTTATCACTGATTACTGCTGATGAAGGTATGTCTTATGGAATGTCATGTCTGCAAATGTTCTATAGGGATTATTAAGATTATTATTTCATACCCAGACAATATTTGCATTTCAAATTTTAAAGATTGTTTTTTTGTCTTAAAACCCATTTTACAAAACCCCGGAAAATGTAGGCTGACTAATGTGATGATGTAGATTAGTTTCAGTTACAGTAAATCAAGAGGAAAGGAATTCACATCTCAAATGATATAATATATGCTTTCCAAGGAAGTGAATTTTTTCAACCCTACAGCGTGGATACCGCATATATTCAGTTTAAAATGCCAACAGTCCAAAAAGCTGAGAACTGATCTAACTGACCAGTCATGATTGCAGCTCAACAGATATTATTTTTCTGTTTGTTTTGATTTACTAATGTAGGAGAAAAGTTGGATGCAAAAAGTTGTAATCAAAGGCACACTTGCACATCTCTTTAGTCAAACTCCAGTTCCTAATCTATGCTGGCCTATGTGTAGTACTGAGCGTTTATAAACTTATGCAAAAATAAACCATTCCTTAAAAGCAGTTTGTAACTCCCATGCTATGTCAGCTGTAACCAAAAAAAACCCAAAAAACAACGCACTTGCGATGAGAACTCAGAGCACATACAAAACACTGAGACATGAACAATATACATGAATGAGCATTCTTTGAAGAGATTTCCCAAGCACTTCACTCTGTCATAAATTCAGAAACACGTAACTTGTGAAAATTTTTTTTTCAGTTACCCAGCTGATTTTCAATAAACTAATATACCCAGCCGATTTTCAATAAACTAATATAATAAGATGTTTGACAAAGGAAACTACAAGGTAAAAAATCTAAATGAGAATATTTTCTCCCACTGCACAACTTACTGGTGCACAATATAACTGGTGCTAATACACAGGTTCTAATCATTTGATAACAAGCAAAGCACTGATACTGCACTTTATCAGTCACTAAGGTCAAAGATGTAGCTTTTCTCACTTACAGATTTTAATATATGCCTTACCAAGACAAAGCAACATGACTGTGTCAGTAGCAAACTACAAAAGCAGTGTGCTACATTTTGGCCTAGTAAAGGTGTAACATGTTTATTTTTTCTTTAGCCAACATTGTCACATGCCATGAAAAATATATAATTATGAAAACCACACATCTCCTTTGCTACTCACTATCTTTGAGTTTGAGTGGTGAGAAAACGTACTGAAAGGGATCCGCTACTCCCTTAGTGTTGCTTAAGGTGTACTATTATTTTTTTTAACTGTTCTGACGATGCATGGACTGTACCAATCCCACTGTGCTAGGTAATAATAAAGGGGATGAGTTAAAGGAACAGAGCAACACTTCATGGCATAATCGGGTGACATCAAAGTTGTCTCCTAGGTAACAGATTACAACTCAAGTGTTTGAGTGGTGTAAATTTGTGGGACAATAAATTATTAAGGCTTATCTTGTTTTATTAAATACACCCATGTTGGGAATCAATGGCATACGTAAAGGAGTGAAGATGTAGCAAATTACACACTGAAAAATAAAATGTAGTAATAAAGCAGCAAACTACAGAATAATGTGTAGCCATCCCAACCCTGCAAATGAACCATACTAACTGCACAGAAATACCACACATACCGGATTTAGAGGGACAATTCCTCAGACCTGCAGTGAATCATGGCAATGATTGGGATTGAATTTTTTTATACTGTCATGCTGACATGCATTTGCAATTTACATTCTTTAGTTGCAAGTACAAATGTGCATATCGAATAGCTGCTCATATCAAATCTTGTGAACCCTCCACAAGAATGGAACCAGGCCAGTGATAATAAGAGGAAAATTTCTGTAAGTTCTTGGACACAACCTTTGATTAAATAAAGAACTTTCAATGGCGATTATCAAAACCTTAAAATCTGGCCTAACCTGGGCAAGTTTCATCCCTGGCATCCATAAACTAAATAACTGATTGTGCTGAAAGATATAATGATCTTGTTCTCCAGTATTACTCTTTCTTATGATCTAAAGCTATTTGCATACCTGAAATATTTAGCCACAAGTACCTTAGTCAGAACAGGAACTAGTTTTATTGCTCAGAAAACCTCCAAGTGAACATCAAAATCTAATTTCTCTCTTTGTCAAATAGATGGGAAGTCATACAAAGTACTCTTAAGCATGGATGCATGCTCTTCCCACTACTCCCCGCCTTCCCGAAGTCAAAAAGTAAACTATGAAAGAAAGAGAAAGAGAAAATAAAAAATCAAATGCATACATCACTCACGTCTTGTTCTTCATTTGGCCTGAGTTTATGGTATATGCATTCAATGACTGATTTTCTGAAAAAGAATAGAAGAAACAAGTCAGTAATAATTCAATTTCAAAACTACAGCAAAAAAATACCACTTATTATTGAGATTATGTTTAACGGAGTCATGCTTCCTAAGCAGAGAACAACAGCAGGAAACAACCAGTTGAAATAGCAAGCAATAAGGAACATAAGATGGATTCAGATATAGTCAAGACAGATGCATTACTCCAATATTAAAATACTCAGAATGGGATAAAATTAGGAAAGAATATATGAAAGCTGATCTTAAACATGTAAAGAATTCATCAAAGATGGTATATTATTGAACACAGATTCTATCTAACAGATTATGAATTGACTGAAATTCCCTAACAACACACTTTAGCTCAGTAACAATTTTTTTTTTCTTTTGAAGATGTCCTATCTCCTCACTAAGTGGGAGAGCAAAATACAAGCTGATAAAAAGTAAAGAAAGCAAACCACTTGAAGTACACAGAATTGATGCTAACCACAGATGTGTAAAACTGTTACAGTTACAAGGCCTATAAAGATTAACTAAGACAACATTTAAAACAATTCTTAATCATTTGCCATAAAAAATGATATACAGTGGAACCCGCTTAAGCGAGACGGCTCCGTTCCCGACGAATCGTCTCCCTTAAGCGGGCGTCCCGCTTAGGCGGACTATCCATTATAAAGTGATTTCTTAGCTAGTTTGTGCGTTTCATTCAAGTTAAGGGATATCATTACTTGTTGCTAGTGAAGTGTGACAACGGAGTCAGATTTAAATTGTATATATACTGTTTAAAATATTGCAGTCTAACTTCATTTTCAGTAGACTTGCAGAGCATATTCTTTGCGGGGAATAGGATTTTTGGTTGGTTTCAAAGAAGCACCTAAGCCTTCCCACCACTCTCCTTTGAAAATTGAAAAACAATTTCTTTTAAAGACCAGGGCATGTCTACATCAAAGGGAAAGAAATAATACATGTTAAAATAAAACTGGAGAGAATATGAAACGTCTAACATCTCTGAAATCGAGATGTTCGCCACCGCCCATTCAAGTGATCAACAATAATTTGGGATCAAATTTACATGATCGTAAACACCGGCAAAGATAAGCGTCGCACTTCTCGCTCCACATCTGGCCAGAGCGCGACGCGAGCGGTGTGTGTCAAGAAGCCTTTACGCAACACGAATGATGGTCATGCCTTTGTTAATGACACCCCGGCCGAGTGTTGTGCAATAGCGCAGGTAAGGCTCGTAAGTGTCAATCACTGCCTAAGCTGAAGAAAGGATAAAGTGTGGCTGATAGGGGGCGGGGCTTACTTAATCTTGATCAGTTGATGCTTGCGCGGGTTAAATGACCAGCGGCTAGGATGTCCGCTCTGATTCGTCCATGCGTGCGCCGAAGGGTCAACTGCCTAACAGAAGGCTATGGGGAGGTAACGTAAAGGGGGGTAATCAGGGCCGTCGGTACAAGCTTCTTTGTAGCTCTCAGGTTTTCAGCTGATGGGCGAAGGTAAACAAGCACTGAGACACAGTACGATAGTGACAATTTGCAGCATCCCTGTCAAAAACAGCGTGTATATTACGGAGATATGGCTCCAAGTCGTCTCGCTTAAGCGGGTTGCCGTCCCGCTCACATGTATAGATTTAAATAGCAAAAATTCCGTTCCCCGGGCATTCGTCTCACTTAAGCGGGCGTCCCGCTCACGCGTGTCCCGCTTAAGCGGGTTCCACTGTACTGTAAATGTAACATGTTGTTAATTTGTCCTTGAGTGTGCACTATAGAAATTAAATCTGTGGCTAGATTTGTAAGAATATATAATATATATGTATGTTTATTTGTACTGTAGTCATAAATTGTCATTGTTTCACTGAATATGTAATACTCTTGTGTATCACACCTCATATTTAAAACTAAATCACTGTTGTTGTATTTAAGTATGGTTCCACCTAGACTCTACACAAAACTTTTCTTTTTGAAAAATATAAAGTGAATTTACTCAAAATAATTGACGTTTTGTGTACAAACACTTCTTCAAGACAGATAAATAAATTATTGTTATAAATTCTTATTGATGAAGTCTGACCACTCACTTGCTCTGAAAGCCCCCTCCAGGGGGGAACTGATCATGTAATTCCTCCGCTACAGAATGCAACACATAACCAAAGTCATGATTTTCTTGGGGTTCTCGCTCGAGAATTTCTGCAGAGATGAGAAAATACAAGAATAAATCTCAGGACATCTCAGCACTGTCTTCATCCATTTTCAACAGATCTCAAAATATCTTCAATATTTCCACAGCTGAAGCTAATATGCACATTACCCTTTTATATTCATCTGTCATCTTGCACTTAATGATTACAAATTCAAGCCTACTCAAACCTCAAAACTAAGCTTAAGGTTGACTGGCCAACAGTTAACATGTTATCACAAACTAATCTGCTTTGACAATGCTGTCATAGATTCCTCAGCCAGTTTCTCACAGCTTCAGCAGATTCAGTGGCAGTGATATTCTGGCAGTGATGCTTTGCATATTTGTATCTCAGCTCACTGGCACTTGCTCACATTGACTCACAATCTAGATGAATCTTGCTTACTGCATATGGGCATTAAGGGTGCCATTACTGTGCACACAGACTTTAGGCAGAGAATAACGTAAATTCTTCAGGTCTCATTGAATACAATGCATCTAATGAAATCAGCCTCTGAGACTGTCTCATGACTTCCATTGTACCTGGTGAATGGATTGGTGTTGATAGAAAGAAACCAGCAAAGACAAACTAGGTGAATTCGTGTAAGAAGGCTAAATATGGAACGACAATGTGAGTCTTGAATTTAGACACCCACTTTCATTCACGTGCTTCTTTCAGGCAGTTAGTGGGTGAGAAACAGGCTAACAACGTAATTAAAAGCATAATTTAAACACTAAACTTCCCATAAATTTTCCTACAACCAATTAATTGCTAATTTAGCAGCAGCCAATCTCACATAATATTCTGCAGATAATATTCTGTAAGCAAGCTTTAAAACTACTTAGAGGGGAGCAGAGCAGCTTCATATTTTCCATCATGGAAGACTCCTTTCAAAACCCAATTTATGTTCCTCAAGCAATGTAAGCCTTCTTCAGAGATTAGCTTCAAATAAATTATAAAGATGCCATTCAGATTTTTTATTAGCGGGTCAAATTACTGTTCTCTCCCCTCCCCCCATCATCCTGCACTGGAAGTTTTGATATTTGCAGTACTTCAGAAACATATCTTTTAATTAAGTTTAATTAGATTCATTGTGTTTCTTAGTTCAGTGTCCAAAAATGCACAAAACACACCTTTTACTTTTGCCTCAATTTTTCCATCAAGGTCTCGGTCTTTCTTAACAGCTTCATCTGATACGGACGGTGCTCCTTCAAAAGCTATCAACACAATACTCATATTATCTCTGCTGCCCTGATAGAAGAAAATATAAAATAAGTCATTAACTAAAATAAAACTATTTTACATTATAACAAATGATAGCATCAACACAAACAAACTTATCTCCCCCCGTCCCCCACCCTCCAAAACCAAAGCTAGTTGCCAAAATATTTGCTGTTGTACATAGCCAGTCACCAGATATTCATCATATCCAATTAAACCAAGCAACATCAACGTCTGAGACAAGAGCAAGGTCTAATTTATGAATCATTTAAGACTGGACGGAAAGTGAGATTATTATTCAAGCCTCAGATTTGCTTTGGAAATACTTTGGAATGTTGTATGCAGGGTTGCCAGCAGCTGACCAAATAATTATCTGAAAATTTTGCGACAGCCCGATATCCTTGCGAATTTATGTTATCATATATGCCCACTTTCCCCTTGTATTTGAAGTATCAGCAATCTCCAATAGGAATAAAATATCGGATTTCCGATAATTTTCGGCAAAACGGCAACCCTATGTATAACTTTTGTATTAATATCTGAATTCTCCAATGAAAATGGTTATAGTGTACCACTGTAATAAATCTATGTTGCTATAATTACAATAATTTTTTGTAGAATTCTATACAGTTTTAGAACAACTGTTCAACACTGTTTAAAAGATGCAGTGACTGGAAAATGTATTGACATAACAGACAATTTTATAGAGAGAAATCAATAATTATGAACAAGAACAAGCTTTACCTTGATTAAACAGGTATCCACTACTTGATTACACACTTCTTCTAGGCTGCTTGTTATTTTCATCCGATGTTCTATGAATGCGCAGAGTTCATCATTGGACATAACATCCCAGATGCCATCACAGGCCAAAACCATAAACTGGTCATCAGGGTTGCGCTCCTCAACGAAAATCTCTGGTTCTGGGGACACCAGCTGCTCACAGGGGCCTTTGCCCTCCACATTCTTATATTCAAAGTCCCCTAATGCTCGTGAAACAGCTAAGGAGCCGTTCACACGCTGAATCATGACACTGCCACCAGCATTTTGTATACGCTCTTTTTCTATGGGATTAACAGGTTTATGGTCTGTTGTTGCAAACGCACACTTGCCATGGCGGCACAATACTGCACGCGAATCTCCACAATTGGCGAAGAAGATATGTTTGGGAGATACAATGCAGCACACTGCCGTTGAGCCACTTTTGTCCTCCCCACTAACCACCTCCGGCATTGCCCGCATTTTTTCATCTAAATTTAGGAAGCCCCTCTTGATTCCCCCCTTTACATCATCAATGGAAGGCTGGATCTCTGTGCCAGATGACACGTCTATCTTGCCACGGAAGTCTTCATTCTGGGTTATGTGTTCTAACAGTTCCTCTGCACAGACAGCAGACACCCTGGCACCAGCGTGCCCATCAAACACAGCAAAGAATGACCAGTCTTTGAGATGATTGTGAGGGATACTGACTACAGCTGTGTGTGCATCTTCCATTTCAACTCGCCACCCTTGCATACTACATAGGCCATAACGCAATCTGTTGCCCACACCACCCTCATTGTGTTTTTCCGTCTTTGGCTTGTCTAAGAATGCCCCCATTTTAGTTTCTGAAACAAAGAAATAAACATCAATTTAAAACACAGAAACAACCATCAAGAATCCAAAAGCAACTCGGAACAGAAAAATGAAGTGCAGTGCTAGAGGCACACAACACAAACTGTCATCTCAGTTTATAGGTGTTTGATATCCTTTGGGGATATCCCAAGGAGTATTTAAACCACAGTTTTGAGATGGATTTGGAAAAGAGAAAGTGCTCTTAGTAAAGCCCTAGGAGAACATCCAGGAACCTGCTCTCTTCACTGATCTCACTCCTATTCCTAACCTTATCCTTACCCCAAGCACACATAGGGAGAGTCCATGATTTTACCAAAATGTCAAATGGAGCTGAAACACTTGTACACTGAGATAACAAAATGTGAGGATATCTTGACCTGTTCCATATTCTATAATAAAACAACCCTTTTGAAATTCTTTTAAAGTATGGTCATCAGTGGTCATATATGCATAATCCTTGCATTACATAACGTAACCATGGTAACCTCCAAAACATGAGTAGTATTCCCCGTAGCTAAAGCAGTGTGTTCATTAACGCAAAGATTATACATACAGCCACAGGTTTGTTCATTTACTTGGTACAATTATTATAAGAAAATCAAAAGATTCTTTCAAAACCAGCAATTTAAGATTTAGAAAATTACACTTTAATATATATAAAATACTCCGATCACAATTAAGAATGTCCCTGTGGAAAAATTGCATTTCAAATCCCCAAAATTTGCACCAAGAATTGCAAACTTTGCATGCAAAAGGTTGTAAAAATTGTACCAAAATCTGCAAAAATAGCTTCATAATTCCATTACATTTACCACCAGGTCGCATTGTTTACAACTGAAATGTTGCAAACATGTAGAAATGGAACATATTTTCTTTGTTCCTGTTCACGCAGTATTGCAACACTGGCAGAAAAAGCCCAGTTTGGCCAAAATCAGCAAAATTTGCAGAAAATGCCTAATTTGCGGAAATCTGCAAAATTTCAACAAGGCCTTAAAAAAAATAAAAATGCCAAAATTTGTAATAATTTGCGACCGCAATTTTCTGGGGGGACAGTTAAGATATTAAATACATATATGACTTCTGGAATAAAAAGTTTTGTTTATTTATTTCACCGTGATATTTTGTTTTTCTAGACTGAAAATTTTCTCTGTGAAGGACCCAGGTTTTATTGGAGCACTGTGCTATTACATTCTAAAACTCCTATCCTATCATGTTTTATGAGCATAAAAACAACAAGATGAAGAATTAAAATAAAGGGAACATAGCTGAATTCAGATATATTCAGGTATAAACTATTGTATATTTACATATTACTAGTCCAAGTGAAATGAAAATCAGGATCTCTCTGGATCCATTCACATTTACAGAAAGGACTATCACACTAAATATTTCATTATCAGGCTTAGCTGTAATAGCACAGTGATATGGTAAAAGTCCAGGTCAATGAATCAAAATTAACTGTTGAGATAATGAAATTAGTGTCCTTTTAGGTGAAGACAGGTCTGGAGAGTGTGGATTTTTTTTTATTAAAATAATAAGCTTCACTTGGTCATGCTTTACCACTATTATTAGAATTAAAATGATGCCACAAAAATCTGATAAAAGAGCCAGGATAATCACAGCTTTCTAAAAAAAAAAAAAATCAAATAAGCTATTTCATTAACTCAATTTTTTTGCATCAAATGCTAAATCATCTTTTAGTCCTGCTGACTTTGTTAATGTAGACCAGACTGACACCTGCAATAGTAATACTGATCAGTTATCTCTTCTGACAGCACCATTCTCATGATTAGTCCTAGAGGACTGAATGAAATGATTCACTATTGGAAAGCAGTGCCACCCTGACACACACCTCAGTCAATCAAATCTGTGGGACATCAACAGTTTCGGTGGAGACGCTCCTATCTGACATTTACCTGGATACCCTCCATCATGGAGTTAACATTTTTTTCTCCACATTAGAGTGCAATTCCCTTTAAACTTTGATGTCCCCCATAGAAGTACACTGAACATCAATCTCCCTTGCTTTCCTGCACTCCAAAGTTTGCAATAATTGAGAAAGATCGAAAATCTAAAGGTTCAAAAATTTTTCTCTCAGCTTTATGACAAGGGGAGGAATGCCAACAGTGAGCAGGAGAATACACTGTGGAATGCTCAATGAGTGATCGTTCACATCTGTAACTGTCTTTCAGATTTACACCTCTACAAGTTTATGGAATGTGGTCTTAAATGAGATGCAGCCAATCTCCTGCCTCCTGCAATGACATCTCGGTTTCTGGGACAATGAGCAAAAGGTGGCAGTATTCATGAAAGTGTCAATCTGGTGATCGTCTAATGTCTAGACTCAAAGAACTGAATTATTGACAAATAAGCAGCGCAGATCTGAAAGAAAGATGTCCCAAAAAGCAATGGGCTTTCTCTAACAACAGCACCAATTTAGTCAAAATATCGATCTAGTCCATGACTTGTCTATGACTAAATGAACTGTATCATTATTGTTGCGGTGCTGTCCTTNTCAATCTGGTGATCGTCTAATGTCTAGACTCAAAGAACTGAATTATTGACAAATAAGCAGCCCAGATCTGAAAGATGTCCCAAAAAGCAAAGGGCTTTCTCTAACAACAGCACCGATTTAGTATCGATCTAGTCCATGACTTGTCTATGACTAAATGAACTGTATCATTATCATTGCGGTGCTGTCCTTCGACATAGCCAAGCAAAGGTGACCAGATGCTACACTAGGAGAGTTGCATCAGCTTCCTCCTCCCTAGTTATCTTGAGTGGCAGTTAATGATAATCTGTGGGAATACGCCATCAGTGTGACATCGTTGCTTAAATTTATTTAGTCTCAAGCATGGTATTACTTGTCAATTTTTGTTGTTATTAAAACTAAAAGATCATAAATGATATCCAGATTACAGGAGGATCCTTTACTGCCTATCTCAGCAATCTGACTATAGTCTATCTAATAGCAAAGTCATTCGAAAAGTATAGTAGTCACTCTGCCTCCATTAGTGTTTGTTTCCTCCAGCCTGGAGTTTGTGCTACCCTGTGAAAATCCTCACCTTAGACTCTAGACTCTATATCATTGGGTGTCAAGAACCCAGACAATGAGTGAACAGTTCATCAACGGATTCTACACACCAAACAGGGTCAGAGGTGGGCAGTGTAAGATTGTAACACTACAATTCCTCGAACACTCTAGGCAGAGAGTGTATCATGCTCTGTAAAACAACAGCTCATAAATTTCTCAAACTGACCAAAACTCTGGCATCTTGTACAAGTAATCTAAAGCACTCCTATGTTGTGCCTCCGAGGACCAAGCAATGCTTGAGATCAGAGATAATGGATATTACAGCATTGCACAGGGACAGGGGGTCGTCTAAACTATGGGGTGGGTGGGGGAAGTGACAGCCTTCCTACGCACGAGTCCATAACCAGTGCCCAACATTCAATTATTTGAACACAAAATCGTAGTTTCAAACTCGCTGGTCGTTGAAAGACGGTTTTACTTCGTAGGCTGATCCTAAAGTCCGGTAAAGTTCACCAACATTCGATAAAACTGACGCTCTCATCTGGACGCGTAGGAATCCCAGTTGGGACTTGAATGCAATGGTCGCTGTGAGAATGACTCAACTACTAAAACTTGGCAGAGTTGTTGAGGATTTACAACATGTTACCAGGCTTACTTATAAACTGTGGAAGGGTGGGTCACGTGCTTTACTTCTCTCCAAGATGAATAAAATGGAGAAAGTTAGGCATCGGGCTAAAATCTTTGGGTTGAAACTCCAACCTGAAACATGCGAAACACAACAAACATATAAGATGGCGGATGTGCTTCTCTGGGCATGCGTATAAGAAAGACCCGGATGATTAGTAGCTAAAAATAGATGACCCAAATTACATCATCGCTTGTATTGAAGTTGTGTTTCTCTAGCTCATCAACCGTAAACAAGCGTGTGTACGCGTGCACGGGCAGCGACACGCGGGGGTGGAGGAGAAGGCGCCTCATTGACAGTGATGAAAAATTGCGTCATCCCTAGTCTGACCTACTTTCATTTGGCGCCTCCCAATGAAAATCGATGTTGTTTAGCCTAGAAACTGATGAAGACAAAGTCAACATGCACGCTTAGAAGGCCTACCCGTTGGGTCTACACACGACTTCATTAACGACGTTGCCCTTGCAACTTAGCAGTACTCAAGATCTAGTATGTAATTTTTTTCTCAGCGCGTACATTGACAAGGAGCCTACGGGGCGGGGATTTGGGGAGAGCAGTAACGATGCAGTTTTTTTAGGAGGGGAATTGGGGGAGGGGGGGGGGGGGGGGGGGCAGCATGAAAAGATAGGAGCAACTCAAAGAGATGGAGGTGATGCAGGTACATTGTATGCAGATCCTACACTGCGTTGGGGCTCTAGAAAGGTAGACGTGTGGCCAAATTTTAGAGATACAGCAGCTGGAGCTGTGGAAAGGTTCCAGGCCCCAAGTGCTTCGTAGGTATTGAGAAATCACCAATCAATGGGAACATTTTAATGATAGGCATAAATCGATAGCCGATAGGGACATGATGTTGTTTCTGGATGGCGTGTTGTGGTGGGCTAACCGGGCCAGACAAGCTGAATATGTGACCGGTGACCTCGCTGCCGCATCCCCTTTCCCTACACACCACGGGTGCGGTCACTCCTGTTGTGGAGAGAGAAAAAAAGACGAGGAGAGAGAGAGAGTGAGAGAGAGAACACGGCAGAGGAAGGGAGACAGAGAGAGTAATATAGGCTGCGTTTCAAAATGCCCTTCCTTTCAGGCTGCTGTACAACGACCAAACATTGTATAATCCTGTAGCTACCAATAACGATTGCACGGGGAGTGGGGGTGGAGGGGGATGTTGAAGCGCAAACTCTCTCTCTCTCGCTCTTTCTCTCTCTCTCTCTCTCTCTCTCTCACACACACACACAAACACACACACATACACTCACTCACTCACTCACTCACATTCACTCATGTGACTATCAATGACGATTGTACGGTGTTTTGTCCTTGCACGTCAGCAGGGCTCCCCCAGTATCCCAGTCCTTGAGTCTGCCTACTTCCGAGAATCAGCAAACATCCGTACGGTAGGCATCGTCGCAAGTGCCCCAGCACAGCATCGTTACACCGCTAAATAGGAGTACTGTTCTCTCTCTCTCTCTCTCTCTCTCTCTCTCTCTCTCTCTCTCTCTCTTTCTCATGT
>JAWQUT010000782.1:131794-165551 GCA_033807755.1 Ellobium chinense
AAAAAAAAATGGCAACCTTGATAGAAAGCTCACACAATGGCGGCATTCATTTGTGGTTCTAAATTTGCCGTTGGCACAAATTAACTTTCAGTTACGTCTACATGTACTCTCCGAGAAAGCCTCCTTGCGTCGGAGGAAGATATGGCAAGAATCATCAGTGATCTGAATGCTAATGAATGAGGCAGAGATAGGAGTGAAACAAAGACCACTAGCAAGTCAGTGCATGTCTCCTCACTCTCCTGTCGCTTCTGCATTAGTCGCAGTCGTCCTGGCTTGCCTACAGTACAGATAACAACTCCCGCTCTCCGAAGGGACAGCCCCTTCATTCCCAAAATGACGTCACAGAAGACCTGAGAAACGCAGCTTTAACGCTGTGGTAAAGCATCTAAATATGTGACCAGGCGGTAATTGCGCTTTTTTACTAATGATTTAAAGAAAAAAATAGTTCAGCACGAACATGGGAGAAAGAGGCAAAAGTGATTTCGGTCAGACAAACTGTTTCATACAGGCATATAAAACTGCAGTCAAGTAGTTGGTAGCATTTGAAAGCAGTAATCAGGTTGTTATCCACTTTTAAGTAAATTCTTTCAATTTCCCTGCATTTTCAGCAGGAAACAAATATTTTGGTAAATAATCAAAGCAAAAAAAAAATTTACAGTAGCAGTTTATAGTTTGGAATATTGTTTTTTTTAAAGAGAGTAAAGAGAGGAATTTGTTTGTGCCTAAATAAAATAATATGTAACGATACAAGGAGAGAGAAAGAAAGAGAGAGAGAGAGAGAGAGAGAAGAGGAAGATCCAAAGCAAGCAATTATGACAAAAAAAAAATAAAACAAGCAAGAAGGTAAAAAGAAAAATAAAATATAATTTTACTTTTGAAGCAGCCTCATCAACTTATGCCAAATATGTATATCTGGCTGGGAGCCAAGGTTCTCCCCAATGGTGGCTCATCATCTAGTACAGTCTGTGGAATACCAGATAAAACATACCTTTGACAAAGAAACTTGTAAAAAAAAATATACAGCCAGCAAGCCAAATCCAGGTTTAATTATTTAATTATTATGCTTTGTTGTAGGTATTTAAATTGGCATTCACCTTCAACATCTGCACAATACTCACAATACTGTCATGTGAGGCCTCATGTATAGTATGAAAAGAAAGGCTAGGGTTATATAGGTAGTTTTGGGATCATGAACCACCACTGGATTCTGAAGAGCTGCATGTGTATCTTAGAGTATTGTCTGCTTCTAGGAATAATGGCTCGATCAAACTGAGAAACACAAACACATCTTCTAAGCTAGGTATAAAAATGCTTTTAATGTGCAACCATAACAAAAAACTAGACTACATTAACATCACATGTCGACTATGATATATCACTTCAAACACAGGTAGCATTCAGAACTTCCAAAACTTGGCTATCTGCAAGTCCTTTCACTCTCTCACAGGCCACTTTCTCTATCTACTACTTAATGCGTGCCTGCTATGAAAGTTCTCATGTTCCCAGAATCACTCCTACTCCACCCACTCTCTCATTTTATTCTCTCCATATCAGATTTCCTTTATACTTTGATCATGCACAAATGGTTGCAAACCAATTCTCTGTGCAAGGATTAGGGGGTCCACAAAGAGAGAGAGAGGAGAAAATGGGATACAGACGTTACATGAGGGGTGAGAGCCCCAAGTGATGGTTTTGCAGAAGAGGCCTTGAACGAAGTGGGCCATGCTCTGCTTTTCTAAAATCAAATAACAAAACATTTAGTGAGCGATAACAATGATAGAACAATGACAGAGACCTCACCACCTTGCATCTCACCCTGCACCTTCATTTGAAATACACAGTTAGTGCAACACAATCTTACATCACATGCACTATACCCTAATTCATTGCTCGTAAATGTCACTGCAGTTTCGCACTTCACCTGTGCTGCAGTATGAAATCAGTGTATCAAATAGTACACCCAGTATAAGATCACAGGTAACAGGAAGAACATTACACGTACACATATTTCAAGAATGACTCTCTCACACAACCTACCCTGTAAAATGTCACTATGCTTTGGAATAACGTAAACAACATAGGGCCTATACTGATTTGTCACAGTGACAGAGTACGCTTATCTTTAGCTTTCTCTTGTGCAAAAGAAAAAAAAAAATGATTGGACAATTAAATGGCATTATCAATGCTGAGAGAAGACATGAGAACACACTAGATTAACAATAATCTACAGTCTAAACACCAGTAATCTAGGATGATTCACCCCAGATCAATAGTAGATTAAAAACGCTTCTGGCTCAAGTTCTCCACGCAAAAAATATAAGGCAGGGGCTGATTTACACCGCCCCCACATGTTATTTGTTATTTATAACAACAGAAAAGAAGTTTCCTTCTTTACTGTAGTATATTAAAGATATTAACTACAGAATATAAGATTTTTTTGTGGTGAGAATTCAAATTGACAAATTTGTGTGCTCGTCTACTGAAAGAGCAAGCAGCTACATAAAGCCATCAGAACTGGTAATCCTTTCTGCATCATCACATTAACCATCTGTGTATCTATAACAGATATACAAGTGTGGGATCTGACATTATCAGACTTATGACTGATTTATCCGATATTTTATCATTTATGGTACACCATAGCACATATTTTTTGTTTAATCCACTGCTGCTTTCATAACTACCACGAAACTAACAAAATACCACATAACTAAGAAAATATCTCTGAAACAAAACTTGCCGCAGTAGATCATCACCTGCTAAAGGTGCATTTTACGTGCATATTTTGCAAAAGAAGTCTAAAGTCAAAATGCCCCCCCACCCTCCAAAAAAAAAAAAGCTGGTACCCAAAGATTTAAGTTATCTAGTATCACTAATCTAATAATGACATTCTTCAATTCGTACACTTTGAAGCACACATAAATTAGTCTGAGAGGGAAGCTATGTTCTTTCTATACATGAAACATCACATTTCTATTCTATATCATTGGGCAGCCAAGTACATATCGTTATCATCTCTTGAAGGGGTGTTTGCTATATTTGCTGGTTTTCAGAAGAGCCTTTTAAAGTGTCAGTGAGATTCAGAATTGATTATATAGCCCATACAGTAAATGATTAATATCTTTAAAACTATAATAGTTATCACCGACGCACCACTTCTTGAGAACATAGTTTACGCTCTGGGCCTTTGAAAGTGTTCTCAGCTCAAAACACCCCAAATGTTGCATTCGCCCCTTCGTGAAATGGGTGACGGTAGATTAGGCAGTGACTAGCACTGAGTCACTCAACACCTGAGTAGAGACTTTTTGACACCCAACACAAGATCCAGGGTGATTTTATAATCCCATTTGCAATGTGCATATTGTTCACATTTTGTTTGTTGTTTTTTTCTGTACCTTTCAGTTACATGGGTTAAAGTGTTACTGACAACCAAAAAAAATAGAACGTCTTGAGCAAATCTAATACTTGTTTAAACTAGATGCATGAGTTATATCAGTAGGTGAGAAATAATCTTGACACCTAAGAAGCTTTATAGATAATATTAGTGAATCTTGAAGGACTGTCTAGAAAACAGGTTCCATATATAGCCTACACTTAATCAGCGACCCCCTCTCCCCAAACAGTACTCCTTTGAGAAAACAGCAAAAAACTTTCCCAAAACTGGGATATGGGAATGGGAATACTGTATACACATGAAAATTGCTCAGCGATATACATGCAACATTATTTTACAACCCAACCTATGAATAGTTTACCTTCCCTCTCCCCCCTCACAAGATACATTACCTCCATGGAAGGCAAAATCATCATCGATATCTTTAGTAAGGATTGTACCTTTATCAACATTACAGTATATCCTTGCTAGCAAGAGTTTTACTCCTCTTTCTTACTCTCACACTTATCAGTCTTCAGGCAATCCTTCCTCATTCTTTAGGGTAATTTATCAAGCAGTTAAACATGCCCCTGTTAAACATGCCCCAGTATGTCCTCTTATCAAAATGTTCCAGATAAGCTGCCTTCAAACATTTATTATGATATGTATTTTATAAATAATGAAAAATAATGTGTATAATGAAAAATATCACAAAGCATGTGGAGAAGTAAGTATCACATCAAACTAAATGCAACTTAGGTAAAAAATTTTGGCAAATGCTCACGGATAAACCACAACGCGGTTAAATCTGTCTGGCACATAGGCTACATCTACGCAGAGAAAATTTTGTCAAAGGCACAAGATGTAAATCTATAGTAAATATTAACTCATGACATCCCAGTCACAAGCAGGTAGCCACAAGATGCAATTAAACTGCTGAACTGGAAAGATAATGTGCCATGAAAACTACAATCAGATAGTATTAAGTATAGTATTAGAGTTAAGCTCAGGCCTCTTATAGCAAAGCAGTGGCAGGTCAGCAGAAAACATTACTCAGCGCAGAGGTTCATGATGAAACTGTACTGGTGATTTTCACCTTGTATCACCTAAATGACCATTTTCTATCGAGGAAACATTCTAAAGATAGTGATGTGATATCACTCTGACCAAACCAAATGCTGCTGGCAGAAAAGAGGGTATACTGTAATATACACAGACATTTATGACAGCTAGATCTTTGTGAGATGAAATATTGCTGTACTAATTGCATAATATATACAGCATGAATATAAAATGCATTGTGAAAAACATATTTTGAACAGATGAAGTACTCTATTTTTTCAGGCACTTTAGTGATAACAGTCCCTAAATTTTTATCTCCATAACAAAGAAAATGAGATTCTTTGCCTGTGCTTATGGGATCCATGAATAATGCAAGGTGCAAACTACTGTACATAAAACTTACACAAAAGTATAAACACAAATATCACAGGAACATGAAATGTTTGGAATGGCAGGTAGTGGTGAGCCAGTACCTAAAGTTTTAAGTATTGTGATACTCAGCCGTCAAGCTCTGGGTATAAAATATTATTGGCTCTATTTTGATTCTGATTCTTAGTACCAGGAAGGCCTAGGAAGGCTTTTTGATACCTCTGATACTTTCCTTTTATCCCTTTTATACCTTTTGATACCATTAGCTAGCTTGATACTTAATGAAAACTGACTTTAATTCTTTCAATAATTTTTTGGTGTTACTATCAGACTTTGTACAATGAGATCACTAGCTAATTTGGAGGATAGAACTTGAGGATTGACAAAGGATCAAAATTAATTTCAACTCTTTCTATACCATTGTCATCAGTAGTGTGTGGTAATGAGGATAGGAACAGGATTGAAATTAATTTTGTTACTTTTAATGCCTCTTGTTAGGCTCCTTGATGATGCAACTTATAGTCTGTTACTGAGGACTGAAGAGATTCAAAATCATTTTCATGCTGTTGATATAAGACCATAATGGCCAATTTGGATGAGGCAAGGCTTCAAAAAAGATAATTATAAAGAAATGGGTGAAAAAATCCTGCTTGTGCAAGATAAAATGTCGAAAGTATCAAAATAGATTCAGAATTCCAGAGTTTGAGTTTAGATACTGCATCAAAATTCCTAAGTACTGATACTCAGAAATGATACTACTCACCATTAATGATAAGTGAATATATACCAATTCATTCCTTAGGAGCCTAAGTGTCTAAAACGTGCCAGTTTGGGCAAAACTGAGTTATCACAGGTTTGGGAGTCTTGACATATTGTACAACCGTTTCAACATTGTATTCTCACCATATGAACCAAACAATCTGTGTTTGTAATGTTAAACAGTTTGTCTCATGAACCAAACTTAATGTCACATCAAAACTTTAACACAGTATTCCCATAAATGTGTTGGTGGCATCTGAGATATTTAGGTTCCCAAGAGGCGAACTATATATAAATGTATAAAACTGGAAAACTGTAAAAAAATTTTATGGTCTTCACTACTAGTCTGCGGATGTGCACATCTCTCTTCAAATTCAACCAAACAGCACTTCACTGCTATCTTCTGTTACATTTAAACATTCATTTTTGGAAGTATTTGGATGTGCTATCCACTCAGAACAGGTCAGCTGTGAGACAAACAATGGCTGACCACATGCACTTATATTCTGCTGATAGAATGATACTTTATCTCATGAACTACAGTATGGATCAATGCCTGTGTTTGGGAGGCATGGTTGGGCTTAGCAGGCTATAGTAACTGGCATCACATTTAGGCTTTTATTCAGAAACCAATACTGAACTTGAAGAAATGCCACTGATGAATCAGTCTTTGCGATCAGCCATAAAATAAACTGAATGTTGCTTTGAATAGATGTCAGCCAGTAAACAAGTAGAGTCAGCGTGACTTGAACAATGGCTGAGCTGACTGCTGCAACGTAGGTTTCTGAACTTTAGCTTTTGTTGGTGAGGCCAGTTTGAATCATGTACATGTAGTTTATGATTGCTCACCAGACTCATGGCAGTGGTAGATTTGAACAGCAAGTATGATACAAACAAATATTATGATTGTCTTCACTAAGTCAAATGTCTCACCTCTGATAGAGTGCAATGTTCATGAAGATGCATGATTTCACTTGGACTGGTTTAAGATCTTAAAATGACTCCTCATTAAGTCACTGAAATAAACCTTACCAGAATGCCAAGTATATAAGAGGTGATTCCAAAAATGTTTACTTATTTTCAAAGTTTAATAACTTCAGTAATTCAAATCTTATGCACTTGAAATTTGGCATACATGAGCAAATGGATATTTTCTGTTAATGCTGCAACTTTCAAATTAACTTATTACATTTATTATATGGCATTACGGTTATGTCACAGTTAAAAAATTTAAACATATGAACAATAATGCACAGTATATGTCTTAAACTGGTCATGGCATATCATGTTTTTAATATCTTTTTTCTCACTTTGACAAAAGTATAGCACCTAGATTAATAGAGTATACCTGTCTGTTAAGTGGTAAAAATTTTATTCCTGTTTTCTTTAATTTCTTGAAGTTACTGGACCCTGAATCAGGTAAACTTAATTTTGGATCACTCAATATACAACATAAGAGTGTATAAAATACACTCAAATACATTCTTCATACTTCTTCAGTTCTTTAAATGGCTGCCACATCACATGAACAAAATCAGCAGTAATACAACATATTTGCTATTCCCTCTATCTAGACAAACTTTTGCACAGCCTGTCTATTGTTCTCTTGTATGCTTCACACTTTCCCGTTAGTTTTCTTCCTAGTCTTTCCGACATTCTTCTCTGCACTTCACTCTCTGACAGGGATTTCATGAGATCTGCATTCTCAACATACAGATCTTTCAGGACTAGGTTTCTGCGATTACTAGTGGTAACCTGAGGAACAAAAAAAACCACAGACTTTGAAACATGCTCCTTCTTGCTTGTATCTTGGGAATATTGTTGTTTGTACAGATGTTGTTAGCAAGCGCTTCAAATCAGTTACTTGGCTTTATAGAGCAATGTGGCTTTACCTGCCAACTGCTGTTACTGAGTATGGTGGTTTAACGAAAGAAACAGTGATGACTGTATGTCCTTTCCATAACTTATCAGAAAATGAACACTAAATTATGTATAGAGGAGGACACTTAATATGGACATTCTTAATATATAAACATGGATATCTTGTACAGTATTTCTGGTCCTGATTTTTCTTCTCTATGGGTATGTGTATAGTTAATATGTATGTCTGTTAATAAGTATACTTTTGGTCCCAAGGTGTATGCATTATCTGTGCTCTACTGTATATGTATATAAGAATTATCAGTGACTGTCATTAACTTGATGTGTATGGAGATGTGCTAAAGTAAAACCTCACAATGTTCTTGTTCATGAGGAGGACCTGATAATGGAAAATAAGGTATTGAGGATCAAAGCATTTACACCTAGTCTGCAGGCTGTTTTTAGCGCTAGGTGTTTAACACCATGAGTCGCTCATGAGGCACTAGTCCTATTGCATTTACATAAAACACCTGAACATATGTTTCTGTGTTTGTAAAAGATTGGAAGAAAGTTAATAAATAAACCAACAAGAAATCTGCTTCCTGGGAGAAAAAAAATGTGATGCAGAAAGAGATAGGAAAAAATATATATGAGCAAAAATGTTTAATGAATTATCAAATATTAAAGGATGAGCAGAATGATTAAAAAAAAATAAATGGACCCACCATTTGTTTATACTTCTCCTTCTGCTTCAGCAGCTGCTCCTGACTGAATTCCAGTTTATTCTTTACATCCCGGATCTTGGCCTCCATGACCTGGGTGATGCGCTGTTTTTCCTCATCACTCTCTGTTCAATGACAAAAGTTTAGTTAAATGAATGCAAATGTCCCATGATGTTCACTTGTATAATGCAGCTAAACTTTTCAGGCACAGTGAGTGTGTGACAACCAGGGCAACATCAAAGTAAACAAAATATTTTCTAAAGCATGGTAGACTCCTTTCATGGTCCATGTACACTGCACTTAACAAAGATAACTAACAGACAATAACTGGCAAGAGAGAGACATGTGTATTTTGTAAATTAAAGTATGTGTAAATCTAGTGACCTTGATGCAAGGTCTCTGTCAACCACAAATGACCTTCAATGACCTCTGATGACCTTCAAACATGACCTTGGCCAATGTCAGATGACTTTGACTTACCTCTGATGACCTTGTCTACCAAAGACTCCCTCTCTCTTATGGCATCTTGAAGGGTGATGACAAGCCTTTGATGTTCCACCAGGCTAATCTGTAGCTGGGTGTAGCTCTCCACCTCAACAGTTGACTTGGCTTTCTGTTTCATTGTCTCCAACTCTCTTACAAACTTAGACTGAGCGAGGGCCATGGAGGTACTGGCTTTCACAAGCTGGGAAAGAAAGACAGAAGCTGAATGTCTAAAGACAGGGAACAGATTATGTTATCGCCTTAAAAATGACCCTGCAAGTAACACTGCAACAGACAGGGTGACTGTATTCAGTTTCCTGGTACTTCTCAGATCCTATCACGCTCAAACCATGGAAACTGTGGACAGAAAAAGTTACCCGAAAACAAGTTTTATTCTGTGGGGTGTTGCGTCAAATGAAAATGAACTGGCACCACTTTAGTGTAGCTGGCTGTTGGGGAGTACCTGACAGGACAAGCCCATGGGATGTTGTGATGTTGCTTGTTCCCACAACATATTCTCTGAGAGGACATTGTTTTCACACACTAGGCTTTGAATGTTACTGTCTGTATCCACCGCACATGTTGTAATGCGAAGGAACCTCAATATCTTAAAAGTTTCATGGGACCAGTCCACAGTTTGTAGAATGTGAGATGTGAACCAGCCCTTAAATATAACAGCATGTCCTCCAGGGTTATCTTCTAATTCACAAAGAGAAAGTGAAAAATACTGGCCCACCCTTTGGACCTGATCTCAAAGTTGTTGGGCAGAGAGGCTGACCTGCAACTAAAAACCCAGCTCTTGGTCCACATTTTACTGACTTGGATCCAAGAAGAAGAAGAAGAAGAACAAGAAGAGCCAATGCTTTGTGAGGAAAACTTGAAACATACAGTAGAATATGGGAGTTAGGACCACAGCATCACACCAAATAACTGGGACCCACATTGTGGATGCCATCAACACTTTTAATCCACAACACGAAAAAAATCATCTTGACATCCATGTTCATGAAAACTCAGTACCAACCTAAGAGAAAAATTAGGTTGTTATATGATGCCAGAGGGTTGACGACACCTGGGTGAAATGGACAGTATATCACTGTTGTCGAGTAGTGGCTTGATGTTGATGGATTGATAGATGGATGAAAAGAGATAACATACATAGGATTTCAGATCGTAAGGACTTGCTGTAGCTTTCTGCATGTATGACACAAGATATCCTACCTGATCTGATGTTTGTTCAAGTAAGGATTGAATCTTTTGCTTCTCCTCACTCAGGGCTTTGATTTGTGCCTGAGGAGAAAGATGGTCACAACAGTAACAGGATTAGAGTTCTTCAGTACAGTCAAGTCAGTGCCCAAAACAGATTAATATAAAACAGTCATTCCCAGTGGATACAAAAAAATAGAAATGATCTCTCTCAAAGTTCTGATTGAGACCATCATATATGAAAAGTTGTTAAAGGCGAGTGACATGCCTGCCCAAAATAATTTGTTTCAGAGTTTTCCATTTTATCACTAAAAGACAAACACATTATTGACAGTGTCATGGGCAAAGACACCTTTTGGGTGCTCTACATTCTCCAACACAGTAATGCTCTCTGCCAAAAGGCTGTAAACTGTGACCAAATTTGTGTACTTTATAAAATGCATATGCACAATTATCATACAATATATAATCTACTTGAACATGCTAAAATTTTAACAAAATCTGTATGTAAAATACTTCAGGTAACAGATCACATAAGAACAAATAAAGATCGAATAACAAACTCACCATCTGTGATTTGATTTTTGCATTGTCATCATCAGAAGTCTTTGATCTTAACTTCCTCACAGTTTCTTCCAGTTCCGACTTTTCTTGCAGCAAAGTTTGATATTCTTCCTGCAATGTCCAAAAGAAACCAGGAAACTGAGTTTATCTGCTCCATATAACTATCCTGACTGAACACAGTATACAGTCAGAATACACATCAAAACATTCTTTCGTTGCCTTTAGTTGTCATATGTATCCCACACTTAGCCAGACCAGCTGTCTCTGTCCTTCATGACCTTCTGGATTGTTCTGAAACTGTCCAACCCAGTCTCTCCAGCCTCTCTTAGTACTGTTCTTCTCAGTGTTTCTAAAGGGCAGCCTCTCTTATTTTTTCCAACATTCCGCACTTGTAGAAAAGTATACATGGGATGAAAACAGGCCTGAGACCAGACTGCATCAGATACACCTTAAGCAGTAAACAAATGGTGTAGTGTATGAGGGGTGGAGAAGAGGAGATAAAAGAGTGAGAGAGGTCAGAGGAAGTATGGGAGGAAAGGAGGTGAAATGGGAAGACAGAGAGTAAAGAAAGAAACAGATGGAATGTTCTGTTATCTCCAAAGTGCTGACTGGACAGCGTCATCTGACTTACCTTGAGCAATCCAAGTTCTTCCTGTGCTGTCTGAGCTTCTTTGAGTTGGTAGCTAAGGAGAGTCATCTGTTCTTTGAGTGTGCCCTGTCCTTGTGATGAGTCAAAACCAGACTCCTGCGATGAGAGAAAACAAAAAGATTCTTAATTTTCATATGATTTTGACTATGGATGGAGGACTGCCATATTGTGCCTAAATAAGACTACATAATATGTACATTGAGGTCAAACTAATTTTTGCAAGCTTAGAAACAATATCAGCAGGATGTCATGGATATGGGTCCCATTTAAAGAAGACTAGTTGATCTACCGCTAAGCAAACTGTAAAACCTATGTAAAGTTTGCTTTTTGCCTCCAAACTGTTGATGAGTATATGATCTTCCATTATAAGTCAACAGTGGAGGGCCACAGCTATGTATGCTCTCTGCAAAAAGGACATACTTTAGGAGAAGAACATGATTTTGATATCTTGTCTCAATTTAATTCAGATCCTTCCTAGGATCCTGTATGGTACACTGGAACTCCAGAATAACAGGGTGGCTGGGATCTTCAAAACTGTATTGTTTTAAGTATGTTCCATTGTTCCCTAAATAAGGTATGGAGACATAAGAAGTAAGCCTAAACTGCACTGTATTGGTATGATTCATGTGTAAAAAGCCAGGCTTTGGTTTGGTGATATTACATGCAATCACAGCTATTGTAACATGTGATGTCAGCTTGTAAACATGGAGGGAGACAATTCTTATCTCTGCATTAGCTGTCAGATCATCTTGTTTATATGCAAATCTTCAAGACAGTTAAGCACTTTTCCTGCAGCTGGTGGGTTCCTTGCCTCTTCAGTTATGTGTAAAAGGATTATTCTAAAAATAACAAAGGATGGCAGGAAATAGGGATTGAGATTATGCTGGATACAAATGGGTTCCGGTTACAACAGTGCCTGTTGTTAACAGGTTCCACTGTAGTAATTACAAGAAGGTGACTGTATCATACTGTACTCACATCATCCACTACAGAAACCTCCTCACTGATCTCCTGCTTGGCCAGCTCCAGCTCTTGCTGCACAGCCCCTATGTGAGCCTCAATGGCCTTCTTGTCACACTGAGCACTCAGTCTGTGGGTCTCCAGGCGACGGATCTCCTCCATGAGATGGTCCTTCTCTGCTTGGTGCTCTTCCACTAGGGCATCATAGGAATCCTGGTATTTCATCTCCAGGGCATGCTTCTCTTTGAGGATGTTGTCAAAGGATGTCTGATGAGAGAAAAAGATAGCAAAACAAGTGAAATGGGAAGGCCCAATGTAAAAATTCTTTCATGTAAGTACATTACAATAATATATACTAAAGGCCAATAAACTAAGCGTGTGAAATAAAACAAAACAACCAGCTCTACTACAAGAGAGAAGAATGTGAAGTAAAACACAGCGACAAGCACTACTACAAGAGAGAAGAAGAAAATTTGACAAAGAGGTCTCTTCTAATGTGAAGTGAAACACAGCGACCAGCTCTACTACCAGAGAAAAAGAATAAAGAAGACATGATGCAAACAGCAAAAGTTTGACTCAGCATGACATGATAAAACTTCTCTAAACATCTGTTTATTGGGCATTCTGATACTTTCACACAAAGTATCACCTTCACACTTCAAAGAAGACCAGATCTGTCAAACTGCCAGTGAATCGGTAACACTAACCATTCCGAAGCACGACTAGGTATGGACATGAAAACGTATATTGAGAAAGCAACAAAAGGTAAAGAGGTTTTAACAATTCCAAGTCATTTGTATGACAACTGACTTCATACATTAAACATCCTCACACTTGCTAAAATGAATCAGAAGTTATCATTCCTGTGAGTGTTGCTGCCTGTTTCACATCATGAAGATAAAACAAATGAATGTTCTGAGCAAGTGAAAGCTGACAGAGCTTGGAAAGAATTCATCTTTTTGGATCGACCAACCAGGACAAACAATCCTGTATTTGCCCTAGTCTCAGAGTAAAGCTTGAAAGCTTGAATGACTGAGTAATGCTTGAAGTTACTGGTAAACAAGTGCTGTGATTGCTAAACAAAACTGTGAAGTAAATAATAAATGGATGGCGCTGGCCTATGTAAGCAATGAAGAGGCCTTGGCTGGCCTTTAGTTTTTCAGAAAGGTCAAGTGAGTGTTGTGCAACCCCATGGTCACTTGTTCGTAAAACATGCTTCACACAGGGTACTGAAGTCACTAGCCAGTTTCTCCAACTTCCCATTACTCTTTCCCTATATTTATGCCCTTCTCATATAGATTTCTAAATCTAAAGGACTCAAGAAATTTTGCATATCGTTGGTCATCGTATAAGATCGGCTCTGTTTATATATGACGTATAATCAGCTGGCCGGTCCTATGCAAAAATCGACGATATGCTCTTTGCCCCTCCCATTAATGGCCTGCTTGTATCTTACCTTGAGCCGATCTCTGTCCTGAGCTTGCTGAATAAGTTTATTTGCTTTCTCTGTCTCCTCTCTTAGTCTATTCTCTAACATCACCTTCTCATTTCTTATAGAGTCCAGCAAAGACTGAAATAAAAAAATATTTCAAAGTATTCAGAAGTACTTCACCAATCACCGGGGTAATCAGAGAAATCGATATTGTGTAACCACTTACATTCAGCCTCTCCATATAATTTTGATTTTCAAATTCATTAAAAACATTAGGAACTTATGCTTTTCCTGATGTAGAAACATGCAAGGTCATAAAATTTCTTGCTTATCTGGAGCATAATGTATTTTTTGCAGTTGACAAAGGATTTACTGTTGGCCAAAATGTGAAAATAATTTAAGACTAGCCTGTCAGTGATCTTGCCACTTATTCATTTACCTGCTGAGTAATGCCATCTATCATTATTTTTACGACTTTCTTGTCTATTTCTGGTGTTGACCACTAACCTTCATGTCATCTCTAGCCTTACTGGAGGCTGCCTCTCCATCCCTCTTGCCTTGTGTGTAGCTTTCTTTATTCCCCTCTTGTCTGCCCTTGGCATAGCCTTCCTCATAGCCCTCT
Organism: Ellobium chinense; assembly: GCA_033807755.1. Classification (NCBI taxonomy): domain Eukaryota; kingdom Metazoa; phylum Mollusca; class Gastropoda; order Ellobiida; family Ellobiidae; genus Ellobium; species Ellobium chinense. The sequence continues at coordinate 145,856 of JAWQUT010000782.1, forward strand.
TTCCATCCCTGGTGGATAAGGCAAAAAGTGGTCAGAAGATGAAGTCAGACATCTCCGTCAAATTCTGAGTCATAATGATAGGAGATTCTTTCCTGCATTTTCTAAATCTCATTCTCCTTCCACTGTAGTCCTTTTTGTTTGTTTGATTCTTTGTTTCTCTCTTTCCTGCTTCCTCCTGGCCTTCTTCCTCCTCTTCTTTCTTCTTGTCGAGCTATCTATGTCTCTCTTGTATTTGCCAGCCGGCAATATTCAATTTTTCTCTCTCCCATGCTCGTTATTTTTTTTGCGCCTACCCAAAAGCTTTCATTCTTTCTTCCCAGTTTCCTTCTCTCTCTTTCCTGTCCACCTATCCACTACATTGCTTTCTATTCTGTTCACTTCCTTCTCTCACTCTCTCCATTCCTCTTCCACCGGGCCTACCTGTTTCTTGCCCTCCTCTCTCCCCTGCATCAATCCTTCCTCCCTTCCCTTACTATGACCCTCAGCTTGCACAGCCTGCAACCTGCCCTCAAGCTCAGTGTGTTCCACCCCCTTCTGCTGGTATGCCTGGAAGAGCTTTTCTTTCATACTCTCCACCATTCCTTCCACCTCCCTCTTCTCCGCCTTCAGTGTTTTCATGGTTTCCTGCAAAGCAAAGCAATATTTCAGTTAAACAGAAATCAGTCTCCAAAATGTTTTTTTCAAAGTTATGTTACCAATATTTTTCACATATTAGAACTGGTGGGTCTTTTAAGACAATAATTACGAGACAAAAACTATGCAAATCATATTCAGATAATGGGGTAAAACTTTCATTTCAAGACAGTGTATTTTGGAAACTTGTTCTGGTGGCAGTAAAACAGTTTGACATGCTGTGTTTTGAAACTTTAAAACCTCCCAAAATTTGGCATCACTTACATGGCAGCATGCAGAACATGAGGTGTTTAGATAACACCAAAATTCATAATACAGACTGTGACACTAATGCAAATTAGATCACAGATTATTCGGAAGGATTCCCATACCAGTTTTATGCTATTTCATTGGAGCTGAGTTATTCTGAAGGAATGGGTAGCCAAAAGAGACCTTACCCTAACTCTAAACATAAGCTTAACCTTACAACGATCATCGCACAAGGCCCCCTACTGATCATTGCACGACAACGTGTTTCCATTCTTATGTCCCTTGATAATAAACGCATATTTTGCACTGGTAGCCACGCTGGCTCTAGTGCATCATCATGGTAAGGGTTAACAATATACAATATGTTGGCGGACATGGCCACAAAATTCGGCTGCGTGGAAGGCAAAGGAAAGAGACCAACCATGAAACAATGGGCACCATCACTTAGCCCACTCTGGGATTGCTGTTGACAAGGAAAACTAAACAGGAGTGAACTTGCACCTCCTGTCATCATTCTGCCTCTGGGACAAGTATGTGCTAGTTTAAAGCAAATCTTCCTGTCCTTTTTGTGCTGCAAATTTTGATGTGATAAGAAAATAAAGCAAAGCATTAATATCCAGGCCAGTTTGATCCAGGCCAAATATATAACCTTCAGTGAGTCCATCTCAGCTGTTTTCTTTCTCTCAGCCTCTAGATGTCCCTGGAGCTCTGTCAGCTCCTCCTCCAACAGAGTCTTCTGTGTCTCCAGTTCTCTTTTCTCGGATTCAAAACTTTCCTTCATTCTTGCCAACTCTATGACCAGTTCCTCCTGGGAAACATACACAAGAAAGGTTAAAGCATAACAGAAAGAGGAAAAGTCTAATATATCACAGTGCATTCCTAATTCAAAATATTTTCATTGCACTTTGAATAGGCTTCTCTTACATGTGTGTCAAAGATTTAATCCTTTCTTGCAGTTTCCAAAGTGCTAAGATATGTAAAAAATTAACACCACAGTTTCTGATCTAAAAACAATATCATCAATTATCAAAGAAATTAAAAAAGCCATCCAAAGGCTGACTGCCATTATGTAAGAGAAAAATAAAAGAATATCAACATCCTTAATTCTACGGGTACAAAAATTGTGATTACAAATTTTGAGATCACTGTGGTAGCTGACACTGTGTTCACTTTGGTCATACTGAACATTCTCTCAAATGCTGTTCTTTATCAGTGATGAGATAACCATATCAACAATTCCATACCACATTGTATTGCTTCATGACACTAATACCAATATATGCCCTTATTCTGATGTGATAGTGAAATGATTTAATGTGAATGGACAAGCTTGGGTCTTAGCATGTTAAGGGAAGAATGACTGTCCTATGCAAGGTCCTGAACTAAGTACAGATGCCACTAAGATATGTAGACAATGTAGCTTGAAAATGTTTGTTTGTATTTCACTTTTCAACCACAGTGAAGAGTACTCAAGTGAACTAAAATGAAAAAGAAAAGACTGAATACAAATCTTCCTTAAGATGTACTTTAAATAATCTGTATAAACAAAGAAGACCCCCCCCCCCCNCCCCCCTGCCATTCCAGACCTTTGTTTATTTTTTTCAGAAATTAAATTTTGTTGTGACTTCCATCACAGTGAAATGAGGCTAAGTGTAAGCCACCTTCCCTTTTCTGCTTCAATATCAAATGAAGTTCATACATACATATTATATTAGGTCAACACAGAATGATCACTCCAAAACCACACAATATCCATGGCTTGAATGTCTCATAAAAACATGGCAACATGTTAGTGTGATCTATGTTAAGTGTGCCACTGTCATAAAAGCCAGGAAAACAAAATGCACGGACAAAATACAAGCTGATGAAGAAAATCTTGAGGTTAATAACAAAATGCACTATGTAATATATTATTATGTGCGCCCCTCCCACATTCCCAAACAAATTTATTTACTTAACAAAACTAATTAACAGCTGTCAACAAAAACTGCACTCTTAGCAATGACAAATTGTTTCATTATCATTGTCAGAAAGACAGGCTGTGTCTCATAAATGTCTCACTGAGCTCCAAATATGGTATAACACACTGGAAGTTTCTACTCATCCTTCTCTTTGGGAGATTTCACACATTTCACTCCATTGTGATGTTAAGAACAAAAAAAGCTTTTAAAAAGCATAGCAATCCATGTTAGTATTAATATAATCTTTCCACCTTCGGTAACATGTTGTCCTGTTTTCCCTTGGTAGGTGAATGAGATGCAACAGATTTGCCAGACTTTCTGTTGGCTATAATCTGAACAGTGAAATATCAGATTCACTGGATCAATACACAAGTAGGAGGTAAGCAACAGATTTACTTCAGCAACATATTTTTAAGAAACATGATATCCTTTGTGAATAAATAACACATAAATAAATGTAAAGCATACGTAACTGTTACACTTTCTTTCTGCCTCTACAGAAGAAGGCAGATTTTCTTGGTTAATAAGCAAAGCATGAGAGAGCAAAGCATGAGAAATGCATATCTGAAATTACTAGTTCCTGCTACCACTATTGCTAATCTAATGAGAAATAAATTGGAAGAGATATAAAAAAAGACCTACTTCACATTATGTGATGTTTTCTCACACCCCTGAGAAAGAAGGTGCCTTATGTAACATGTACTCAAATGGCATCAACTGGTAAAAATGTCATTTACAGACAGAGATGAATAACTACTCTATTCCTGCCAGTGCATAGGACTGATGAATTTATGGTAATGTTTGTGGTGAAATATGTCACATTCAAACCTCTTTTCTTCGTACATCCTTTCCTGGGTTAAACTGCACGTGTCATATACTCCTCTTCTGTTGCAATTCAAAGGGTGACACACAAAACTGAACATAACTGTGATAGAATTTATGATATACCTCTCTGAGAACTAAGATGGGAGACTGCCTGCAAAACTCAGCAGATAGTGATCATTCTGCGCCAGAAAACATCCCATTCTCCTTCATGGCTGATCAGTAATGCAAATCTCAATCCAGAACTAACAGATCATTGCAAGCGCTGATTCTTAAAGAACATGGATGAAATGCAAAACAGAGGTACGAGCAAGGCGAGGCGAGATGAGACAAGACCAGGTGAGACGAGGTGAGGCGAGGCCAAAGGCGAGGCCAAAGGCGAGGCAAGGCAAGGCAAGGCAAGGCAAGGCAAGGCAAGGCAAGGCAAGGCAAGGCAAGGCAAGTCAAGTCAAGGCAAGGCAAGGCAAGGCAAGGCAAGGCAAGCTGAATTCTTAATTCAACAAAGGCACTAAATCAGTTACCTCCATTTCTCGTCTCAAGTTTTGCACAACATCCTCACAAGCTACATCATCTGCTGCCTCCGCTGCCTTCTGTGTTGCTTCAGAGGAGTGCCTCTTTTCTGCTTCCAGCTGTGATCGGACATGGTTCAGCTCTGTTCTCAAGGCTGCCATCTGTGTCTCATATCTTTCAACAATGGCTATTTTCTCACTTTCTGTCTCCTCATCTGAGGAAGTTTGTTTAAAACTCAGAATGAATGACAGAACATCAATTTATTCTTTTCAATACACATGACAAGTCCACTTTGAATACCTTTTATCATTTCCAGAATTTTTTGTGTGAACATGGGTTATTTATTCATATCATCTGGTAATAGTCAGTAACTGAATAAAGTTGAATAAAGTTATTTCTTACCCTGGTTTTAGTTAAATGGAATTGGCAGAATTCATTTCCATGATTTTTGCTTTTGCATTTTCTGTAATTATGGGTGCTTTTATCACCTGCAGTTGTAGAATTTTTACAGCATGTCTTCTTAATTGTCATCATCTTCTTATGCAACAAATTAATACATTTAAGGTATCTTTACCTCAAAGTTGATTCTGAAATAGTTTCCTGAAATACTCACATTACTATTCACAAAACTTACATATATTTGTACACACATATGCTATACAAAAAAACCTACATATCTGTGACTTTTCCTTCTCCAGAACTGCAGCGATGCCACTGCGGTCTCTTTGAAGCTGATTAAGTATGGCTGCCTGTGATCGTCCTACTTCCTCTTCTGTGTGTTTCCGCACCAGTGAGAGAAAGTCATCTCTCAGCTTGCCAGTAAGCCCTTCTGCACCCTGTTGAGATGTTATTAATGTTAAAATCTCAGGGAAAGCATTATGCTTCAATAAAATGTTGATGATTCAAAAACTGACCATCATCTCATGCTTTTTTAAAAAAAAAAAGAAAACAAATTCTCGGCAGTTATAATGTTTAGAAGAATCATTAAATAAATTAAGGTTATATTAAGAAAACTAGTTCTGAAATACATCAAGAATGCAACAGAAAGAACTGCATGATTGAAATGGACAACTGAGATAAGATAAGATAAGATAAGATGATATTTTATTGCCCAGAGGCACATTTGATTCTCTTTGCATGACAATTTCACAGTATTTCTTAACAATATTACATTTCACATACGTGCATTAAGGGGAAAAAATATACTGAATTACAAAGGTGCACCACGCCTGCTACGTGCACACACTCATTCATACATAAAGCCACAATATTCTTTGACAGGGGAAGATGGAGGTCCGAGAAAAACTATGGGAGAAATACAATGACTAATATGAAATTCTTCAAGAATTAGCATGTCTGTGCAATTTCTGTACTGTACATGCATACCATATTTTTACTTTATCATAGTTTACACAGTGGAGTAACACAGTCTATCTGTAAATAGATACTGAAGGTCCATTATCGTATTAGTTGCTGCCACTCCTGCATATATAATGAACAGGATAAGGGGAATTTTTAGGCGAAATACAATATTACAAGCCTCATGTATGTGCTGAACATCGCTTAGGCACACCAGAGCAGTATCCTATAGAGCAGAAATACGGTATTAAAAAATGGTCAACTCCACCCCTGGGACCCAGCTGGACCAGGGTTATAGATGTAGGAATCTTTCTAACACTAATGGGGGATTTATTTCCGTTTGGGACATAGGTGATCCCCACTTGTGTAGGCGGGGGGAGGGAGTAACAATGTAACATCCTAGAATAAGAACAGAATGTAAACTCCTTGAATGAAAGTAACAAACAACTAACCAACGCTGGCGCCAATCAGAAAGGAGTGGAACAAAAAAAAAAAAAAAANAAAAAAAAAAAAAAAAAATGGTCACTTTATGAAACATTTAACGCTGACAACACAGCACTGCAACAAATGACTGAAACAACCCTTGACCTACCCTGAAAAAAAGCTGCTCCATCTGGTACTTGTGGCTCTGCTGCCTCTGCTCAAGTTCACGAGAAAATCTCTCTGCAAGATTCCTCCGCTCCTCCTCAAACTCATCCCTTAAGGCCACTTCCTGTTGCCTAAGCTGAAGGTCGAGGTTGGATTTCTGGTTCTCAAGGTCACGGAGGTCATCATGACATCTTGCCAGCTGGGCCTCCAGGTTCTGGACTATGTGCTCCATTTTTGCATTGCCTCCAATATGGGACTCTGCATCCTCAAGCCTGGAAAATATTCAAAGTTGAGAGTAAGAATGGTAAATACAAGTAACTGTTTGGCCTCTAGCACACAAGGAGAGCCTGATTCCATTAGGGCAATACACCGTGTTATTGCCTCATCACGTTACTTGCCAACTAAGTGCTTTGATACCAAGTGATCAAGTACTTCATTCACTTCTTTGGATTGGTCAGGGTGTAGCAAATCAAATTATTCTTAAGCATCATGTGTAAATAGTAGTTACAGCGACTTAATCTGGCTCTTGCGCAAGAAGGATTAACATGAATACTTTGATGTCTAAAGCATCTCCTTTACAATGCAGTGACACTTTGCTGTGTGAATTCCAGGCTGGAAAATCTACATGATAAAATGCTCCATTATTCTTATGCTTTCAGACTTAAGGGTGCGCCAAAAATATGAAGCAGAAACAGTCAAAAACATTTGGGTGAAGTACTGTTAACTAATCTTAAGTTTTCTAGTTCCCATAGGAATTCCAATAATGTCATTACAACAACTATTAATATTTTATTGTCATGCCTGTGGCACGAATCACACTACTTTACACGGTACCTCCCAATAGCTGTGCAGCTTTCAGTCTGGCCTTTTTTCCTGGCCTGCACACATTGTGATTCAAAATTTTGCAAAACACCATAAACAGTAAACAATCAACTATTTTAAGTTTGAGTCAGTTATATTTAATTCTTTATTATCAACAAAAAATTAGTTTTGTTTGAAAAAAAGAATACTTGAATATCAGTTACTTAGATGGTTTTTTTTTTTGGAAGAATTATCTGTCAGTAGGATTTTCCTCTACAGCGGACTGTGTACTAAAGAGATAGATGGCTAGTGCAGGGCATGGCGTAAAAAGACTAAAATCCTGAACAAACTACTACCAATGTTTGTGAAAAGCCTAATTTGTGGACTACAACACAATCACATCAACAAAGATGATGTGTTCATGGCACTTACAGCAAAAAGACATAACATTCCCATTATCAGTTTACCTCTCATGCATTGCCTTGACCTCTTGTTGATGCTGGTGGTGAATATAGTTCTTTTCAGATTCATGCCGCTGCACAAGATCCTGTTTCTCCTTGGCAAAAGCTGTCTGTAATTCTTTCAGCTGTTCTGCTAATGCTGCCTCTTCTCTGATTTTCTGCTCTTCAATCAGCCATTCCTGGTAATACAGTGTTCATTTCAAATTTTGTCTGCCGTTAATTTCAGGAATTGGTCCACTCTACCCTACTTCTACAACACAATCGTGGAAATAAGCATTTATGATGGAGATGCATTTCCTATATTATGTTTGGAAACTCACCATTGTAAACTGGTATTCACTGTAATGAAGCCTGGCGTCATATAAAGGTATGGCTTTCTTATGACAAATATTTACTTTATAAAATACTGTTACTGGGTCTGTGTGTGTTCTGTGTTAAATATGGTGGTCACAGATTCAGTATATAAGATTAGAAACTGCCTGTCAAAGAGTTCCTGCTGTTTTCATTGCAAAAGCACTGAGTTTAGTAATGTAATCCATTATTAATATCTGACCTTTTCCTGCTCAAAGTTGTTCAGTATCTTCTGCCTCTCCATATCATGTCTCTCCTCGAGGGCGCCGACTTCCAGCCGGTATCTCTGTTCCATGTCCTTGCGCTCTCTCTCCAGCAGCTCCTCTGTCTGACGCTGGCTTAGCTCTTTGCTCAGACTCGGGGTGTCACTGTCTGCAGGGCAGAATGTGACATAAGCTATTACTATATCTACAATTGTAAGTACTTATAGGTGCTTCAGACTACCACAAAAATAGTAATAAAGACTAAACACTTTATTTCAGATGCTGCTATTGAAATTAAAGATGCATAGTTGGAAACAGAAACAGGTAAGATTCAGTAGTATATATATAGGTGATGCCATGTAAAAGTAAGAATATGACTTTTATTTTGACTTTGTGCCTCTCGAACATGTCAGTGACATTAATGACATTATTTCTATGCCACAGATATCATATTCATTATATTTCTGTACAGCACAGAAGCAGTCTGTTCTTATGTATAAACTGAGTATTTTTGGAGGGATCATATCCTTTAAGATTCTAACCATAATGATGGCATAATTATTTCTGCTGGACTATAGGGATCATGTTGCTTTAGAAGCCAGTTGGTTTGTACGGAAGTCAAACCATTATTTTTCTGTTATCTCTACAGTGGTGAGTATCAAACAAATATAACAGCTACCATTAAAAATAGCATACCTGCTCAACACCAGTGAGTTAGATAACAATTTGGCTGGTTCTTACTTCAGACAAATGTAACAAACCACACCATCAATAAGTTATCTTTACGAAAACAAAATGATGCCTGCAGTTTTCAGCTGTTGTGACTGTGAGCAAAAAAAATTCGTAATACATTTTTCAATATATTCATGCAACATTTGTCACGTCCATTTCCTCCTGTCCCTAAAGCTTTCCCATAAAAATCTTCTCCATTTCTTCAAAATGAAGGAGGCTGAGAAAGTTACTGAATGATCTAGCCGGCAATGGTATTAATAATGTGAAATCTCTTGAGCAGGTGCTTGCTTGTGAATGAAACTTAGAAACTTCAATATTATTACCATTACCGAAGGAATGACAAATTCTAAAGACAGACTACTTACAATCAGCATCAAGTGACTGTGTGCTCCTGGTCAGCTTTTGCCTTTTCCCCAGACTCAATGGTCGAAGACCTCTGGCTGATGCGATGCTGGCTGTCTCATCTTCATCAGTCTCAGAAGCTTCCATGGAGGACACGGACAGTCTGTGACGCAGGGAGATGTCTGATCCCTTCATGACTGGGATGCGGGAGGAGCCGGTGGGGGTCTGTGGTCTACTGCTGCATATGGTATGGCAGGAAGTGGAAGAAAATTTAATGAACTCTCTTTAAACCTACAAAATGAAAGCTTATTTCATATGATGGTATACTCTGTAAATGACATTTTGTGTGTGATGTGCTGTCATGAGATGTCTTGAAAAGTACACAACAACAACAGATTAGAACAATCCTAAGTATTCTATCATGCAGAAGATATATGAATGAATTTCAAAATGCAGTAATTGGTATGCAGTGGCAAGATATGACCACAGTGGAGAAAAGATATAATAAGTGGGAAGCCAAATCCTTTTAAATTAATTTCAGTCCAATAAAGTTTGTCAGTTATTTCTGCCAATTCTAGATAAGGCAGAGACTATGAATAATACCATCCAGTCAGTAACAGGAGAACTTTAAAAAAATGCACAACCCAGTCACATACTAGAAAAACAGTTTGTTAAATACCTGCTTGACGTCTGTCCCTGCCTTTGCGCTGCTTGGAGTTTCTGTCTGGCCTCCTCCAGTTGTGCCAGTAATTCATCATTCTCATCTTTTAATTTCTGAGACAAATAACCATGAGAGTTGCAATACCAAGGATAAAAACCTAGATCAGGGTTTGTAGGCTTGAAACAAATAAATAAACAAGCCAAGCTAGAAAAAATAGATCCTGCCAGTTTATGAAATGTAACCAACATGGTAGTTTGGGTTCTTCAAAAATTGTGAAGCCCTCATAAGGAAAATGACTGTCTGATTTGATTTTTCAAGGAGTAGAATCATTCACAGTGTTAGCATACTTCCACTGTGCTATAAATCTACATAAAATAATCAAAGAAAGCCCTTCCGATTAGAAGTGCAAGACCTGAATAGTAGTGAGTACAGAGTTTCAGTCTCTGCCTTCCTTCACATTCCAGTTATAAGACTCTGCTTCCAAATTAGGAAGGAAGAAACTAAATACCAAATGCTGAAGAAAGTAACCAGTCAATAATCAGGCTAAAATTTATGAATATCTAGTCACAAACACAGTGAAATATGAATCAAAAAGGTCTTGGAGACTGATTTTATACCATCACACCTGAAGTTTACAATAAAGAGGACGTAATGATTTATATTCAAAACCTAAGACATTAATGATGATAAGGATAAACAAGTCTCTTCCTGTCTTTGTATACAATCTGCATTTCCCTGCCCGTAAAACTTCTCATAATCAGTAGTGTAGACTATGTATATAACATAGAAAAAAAACCCACTATTATTAATCTCAGAGACAAAAATGATATTATGAAGTAATGACCTTGTTCTCTTCCAACTTTTTCTCCAACACATGCTGACTCTCCATCAGTTCCTGTTTATGATCTTCTGACATGGGAGACTTCTCTGCAAGCTGAAGCTAAGAAACAAATACATTTAAAGCTGAATGACCCCAATATGAGAATTTTTATGGCTAGCCAAAATTTTTAGTACACAGTAGATTGTTCAACAGTAGCTGCTAAAATCAACGGTACACCCCTGGATAAATATTTACAAGACTAAGAGGTGGTAAATGAAACTGTTACAAGAAAGACTGCTGACATATAGTTCCTGTTTTCACTTTTGCCATTATATTCTCAAGCCACATGAAGATTTTATGATAACGATTCAACTCTCAGACAATGGCTTTCACTTACAGGAGTATTATCACCCCAGTGTACAAGTGTCATATTTACATTTGGTTTCATTTCTGGTATGCCTGAGTTAGGGATAAGAGCAGGGCAAGGGTTAAAGGTGAGGTTAGGGAAGAGAGATGAATCTTAATAATATTACTGTTCAAAGACTCAGTGAAAGGCACTTTCTCTTCCTTAACTCTGCTCTCTGCACTAACTCAAGTAATCTTGCATGAGTCCAAGCATTATAACAAATGGACACACAACACTTGTAGATATACTGTACTATGCAGGCACAACCTTCTTCCCAAATGGTGTCATCACCACCTCATAATAAACAAAATATCATAAACTTCACTCATTCCTAACCTTGTGATGCATATCTTTCTTAAGGTTTTCATTCTGTTTGCTCAGGGCATTCAGCTTCTCAGATGATTCTGTAAGCTCTTTCTCCAGTTTGGCAATTTCCTGAGGACAGATGGAGACATCAGTGAAAACATACAGTGTACCAGTGACAACAGGTCATTCTTTCATAATGTGAATCACTACATATTAATGTGTCCATTGGCCACTGACTCAGTTTTACATCATCAACTAATCTGGTGTCCTCCAGCTACATTTAAACCACTGACAAGTTCTCCATCCTTCTTGCTCCATCAATCAGTGAAGTGATCCTCTGGCCCCAACTTGAATTTTTTGGCCAGTCACAAAAGTCAATCTGTTGACAGCTTGCTGCATGTATGCAATTCTCTGAAACAAAGAGATCCCTCTGTCTCAGCCATTCTCGGTCTTTCAAACTCTGGTCACAAATTATGCAATACATGACACATACCTTCAGACTTCTTGCCATCAACCAGCCTGCTACAGAGCCAACCCCCTGACTTTCAAACACTTTTTGCAGCCAATGACTGAACTTACTTTTTGATCCTTGCCGTCATCTCAACCAATCATTTCACTGAATACTCTATACACCATCATATCACAGAACTAACCTTTTGACTCTTAGCAACCTTTTCAGCCAATCGCTGCTCCTCCTGGCTTGACTTGGTGCGGATCTCCTCCAGTTGGGACCTCAGTCTAGCTGCCTGGGCTGCACCAGCCTCTCTCTCCTTGTCCAGCTCAGTCTGTAGGGCTTTCACTTGATCTTGATACTTTCGCTCTACCGTCCTGGTCATGTGAAAAGCACACGTGTTTCATTCCATTATTTTAGTTGCCTCTTGGAAAAAACATCATACACTGATGACGACAAAATATGATCATACTGAGCAGTTTAAGTTTTGGTAAAAAATTGTGGCTGTGACACCTATTGATTTTATAGGGATCTGGCTTTGCTTCCTGATAATGCAGGTAAAACTATTATTTAGCCACACATCTGGCTTTCCTTTTACAATGCTTTTGCCCTTCATGGGCTCTTTGTTGTGATGTGCTAGAAGTTCAATGTGACAGACAAAATTTGCTGTCAGGTCAAGTTGTATGGTCAGCAAGTGCTGCTTTCATTTAGAAACCATAAATCAAAAGATTCAAAAAACTTTATTCAGTACATGTCACAAGGACAAATGAGCATCGAAAATTTGACAAATGAGCATCGAAAAGTGGTTACAAATCAATTAACAATATATACTGATGTCCCTACAAAGAATGGCATTGTCACCCACAACTATTAATGTGGACAGTGATGTTTTCATGATGTCAGTATAGCATAAGCATGCCTCACCTTAATATGCCATCGCACTTTATAGGAATTATATTAAAAGGTCATGTTATTAGCAGGGATGACAGCAGCCAGTAGCAAGTATTTTTGAGAAACCAAGATCAACTTTCAGGTCTCTGATCAATATGGAAGTTGCTTTATCATTTTTTTCCCTAATCTTGGGCTTGTTAAAATTCCCCTTTTAGTAGATCTGCTTTTCAGATTTCCAAAAGAAATCTGTATTCTACCATCGTTGAAATATTTGGTAAAAAAATAATCCTGCTACACACTCATGCATGCTTTTGTTAATATTCTGTGACATGCAAGTGCAAAGTGTCTATTTTCTCAATAAATCGGGACTAACGCTAAAACTGCTTTGTTGTTCGGATGTGAATATCTTCTCCAGATTTTCTAACTAAATAATTGTGAGGTTACATATCTGTGTTGAGGTGAAGATATTTATAATGCTAGTGAATAGAAATAAAAGCAGAGAGAGAATATCACCAAATTATTCAGTTTTATAATACAATAGAATCTCATGATTTTGGATTCCAGAGACCAGCTTGGAAATTCGAGATTGTGAGGTAAACTGAATACTGTATAGAAATACACAGCTCAGGACTGGAGCTGTGTAGAAATACAGAGCTTAGGACTGGACCTGTATAAGAATATAGAGCTCAGGACTGCGATTGTGTAGAAATAAAGAGTTCAGGACTGCGACTGTGTAGAAATATAGAGTTCAGGATTGGAACTATTTAGGAATATAGAGCTCAGAACTGCAACTGTGTAGAAATACAGAGCTCAGGACTGCAGCTGTGTAGAAATATAGAGTTCAGGATTGGAGCTGTTTAGGAATATAGAGCTCAGGACTGCAGCTGTGTAGAAATATAGAGCTCAGGACTGCAGCTGTGTAGAAATACAGAGCTCAGGACTGCAGCTGTATAGGAATATAGAGCTCAGGACTGCAGCTGTGTAGAAATACAGAGCTGAGGACTGCAGCTGTGTAGGAATATAGAGCTCAGGACTGGAACTGTGCAATAAGATAATGGAAAATTCAAAATCATATGGCTTCAGGTCGTGATGGTCTGCTGTACTTCCACTGCTGTTAAGACATTTTGATAAAATATATAGGAGATGAAGAGAGGATATAGATTTTACCAAACTGTACATAGGCATTGCCAATGCAGTAATACGTTCAGTGATATGAATATAAACAAAATAATCTATTACAGCCTTCTCAGATACTGTGGATGCAGATTTAAAAAAAAAACTTTTAAGGTTAGTGAAATATGTAGCACCATGCTGGCATGAATAAACTAATCTACGAGGCAATGATGAAAATATAAGCATTCCTTGGCATATATGTCCAAGCAAGTAGCGATCGTTAATAATGAACAAGATCTGCTTCCAAAGTACCCGAGTTTTCAAACTCACTTTATTGTATATATATTCATAAGTAACTAATGGCGAACAGTCCTACCTTGTATAGTTTAAAATACCTAGCTCAAAAACACCTATGCCCTAAATTAAAGATTTCCTTGACGCTGCAGGCTGAAATAACTTTCTAACTCCTATAGTCAAGATCATGACTTGTGCCATGTGTGTGCACTCTCTTAATAATAATCCAACTATTTTCATCTTGAATAGTGTGTGTAAAACAGGCACTGTTTCATAAATCAGAGCACTTGCCAATCATTTAACAGTGGTGTGATCTTCATGCAAACGATGTCCTAACTTCTTATGCACTTTAGTGTTCTGTAACCCGTTGCAGAGAGGTTTCTTCTGTGTTGAGATACATACTGTATATTATGTTAGGACAAGTGTCTCAGTTTACTGCTTGCCTCCAATGTTGATTGCTGTGACACGGTCACCTCCATGGCANTGTGTAGAAATATAGAGTTCAGGACTGCAGCTGTGTAGAAATATAGAGTTCAGGATTGGAACTGTTTAGGAATATAGAGCTCAGGACTGTGACTGTGTAGAAATATAGAGTTCAGGACTGCTACTGTGTAGAAATATAGAGTTAGGATTGGAACTGTTTAGGAATATAGAGCTCAGGACTGCAGCTGTGTAGGAATATAGTGTTCAGGATTGGAACTGTTTAGGAATATAGAGCTCAGGACTGCGACTGTGCAATAAGATAATGGGAAATTCAAAATCATGTGGCTTGAGGTCATGATGGTCTGCTGTACTTCCACCGCTGTTATGACATTTTGATAAAATATATAGGAGATGAAGAGAAGGTATAGATTTTACCAAACTGTACACAGACATTGCCAATGCAGTGATATGTTCAGTGATATGAATGTAAACAAAATAATCTATTACAACCTTCTCAGATACTGTAGATGCAGATTTAAAAAAAAAATAATTAAGGTTAGTGAAACATGTAGCATCATGCTGGCATGAATAAACTAATCTACGGGGCAATGATGAAAATATAAGCATTCCTTAGCATATATATGTCCAAGCAAGTAGCGATCATTAATAATGAACAAGATCTGCTTCCAAAGTACCCAAGTTTTCAAACTCACTTTATTGTATATATATTCATAAGTAACTAATGGCGAATAGTCCTACCTTGTATAGTTTAAAATACCTAGCTCAAAAACACCTATGCCCTAAATTAAAGATTTCCTTGACGCTGCAGGCTGAAATATCTTTCTAACGCCTATATCCAAGATCATGACCTGTGCCATGTGTGTGCACTCTTAACAATAATCCAACTATTTCCATCTTGAATAGTGTGTGTAAAACAGGCACTGTTTCATGAATCAGAGCACTTGCCAATCATTTAACAGTGGTGTGATCTTCATGCAAACAATGTCCTAACTTCTTATGCACTTTAGTGTCCTGTAACCCGTTGCAGAAAGGTTTCTTCTGTATTGAGATACATACTGTATAATATGTTAGGACAAGTGTCTCAGTTTACTGCTTGCCTCCAATGTTGATTGCTGTGACACGGTCACCTCCATGGCATGCAGAATCAAGCTTTTATATTGATCTGATCATTGTATGCTAAACACAACAATCCTGCCATTAAGAACCTGACACTTACCACAAGCAGAGTTCTCTGCACTCTCTCACTGCAGAGTGAACTACCACCTAAAAGTCAGCAACTGGGTATCTACCTTTTGTGTTAAGTATGTTCTGTGTACTTGAGACAACAAAGCTGCAGTACTACCCCTGGACTGATATACTGAACTGTTTGCAATGCCTGGAGTCAAACGTTTTCAAGATCCATTCCTTTAAAGCCAAACAACCGTATCAGGCATGTTACTATCACACTCTACAATGAGGGTAAACTAACTGGTATGAGCTTGCCAACAAAATAGAATATTTCTTTGTGAATGCTCATACTGCTGCATGACAACAAAAATCAATTATCTGAAAACATGACATGTATGGGAGTGAAATCTACAATTAATGTATTGTACTAACAAAATTAAAAAAAAAAAACGAGTAGAGTAAATTATTCCACTAAAAAATTTATTCACATTATGTGGCTTCTTACTTTCTTGAATGAAATTTCCCATTCTTGCCTACTGTAAACTCATTCTAATTAACTTTGCCATACCACAATCCGGAAGTTGCTGACTGACACCTGACTTTCATTTGTGCATACATCATGCTTTAGCTCCAATAAGATATACTCTGAGCTTCTCAGACACAAGGGGATTGAATTCTTTAATCAGTAGGTCAACATTACCTGGTGACAGCAGAGGAGAAGAGAGGGAGGGAGACAAACAAAAGCTGCTTACAACAGGTGGTTAAGGTTTTAGGATCTTCCAGCTAAGTCATGAGGGAAGGACATATAAAAGGGGGGCGGGAATTGGGTTGTAAATTATAAGTCCTGCAGAAAATGGTCTCCCACTTGTGAAAAGAAGAGCCAGTACAAAGGAACCAGGCTTGGGTTGTAAATCACATTTGCTTAGCAAGAAATCTCATTTCTTGAGGAGTTAAGATGTTATCAAATTTATTCAAAAATGCCACATGAAAAAGGAAGGGGCAGTTATAGCAGATAGTAGGAAGCCATGGTCCAGTTGAATAAGGAAAGTTAAAGGTGAGATGTTTGGGCTAAAATAAAATGTTTTTAAAGGGAAAACAAATTACCAAAAAAACCCAACCGTACAATCATACACACACACTTTAATAAGTCACAGGTTCTTCCTTTAAGACCTTCTGTTATATGACTCTCTACAACTGAGGATTTCCTAATATCTAGCAGACAAGCCCTACTTGAATAAAAACAGAATGGTGTCCTGCATGAAAGAAAAGAATAATCATTTCCTGATGTTCTCCATCTTGGAAAATATATTTCTGAACTGTTTGGAAGTTTCAACATAAGGCAGCTGGCTCTAAGGGAAAATAACCAACCATCCAACCAATAAGAGGAAAAAATAATAATAAATGATAAGAAGAATGTGGTTTGTAAGTCATGTATTCGAACTTATGTCCACTAATGCTTCACACTATTATTACCCCATTGGGCCAGATCACTCCAGGACATTCTCAACTCCGTTAGAAGTACACAGTTCTATTGCAATTTACAGGCACTGATCAACAGCATTCTGACAATGTCTTTCCCTTCCTATTGTTAGGTATCTATTGTATAGATCGATAAAAAGAATTAGCAAAAAGGTATCCTTTCACTCAGAGGATGGGAATGCTGAGGAAAGGGGATGATGATAACTTGAAGAACGGTCAGTTTCATAGTTTTGACAAACAAATGGAGAGAAGAATTCTGTGTTGATACACGACTACACAATTTTCAGTGGTGATACACTCAAAACAATTTGAGACTGAAGAGGGACTTTATTACTGATGAAATACACATAGCAAGTTCATATAAATATATATATGCATTTATGTCTGGTGAAAGAACATGCTCTCTTGTTTATATGTGGCTTCTGATATCACAAATCCATGCTGATCTTTGATGCAAGCAAAATACAAAATTTATATACTGGACATCAGAATAATTAGAAAAAGCCTAAGATATGGCCAAAAAAAAATGCAAACTGGCAAGAAATTTTCAACATACTGTTTGTTCTCATTACCTATGGCACTTTAGTTCACAAAGTATGTATTCTGTAGACAAAAAGAAAATAGATACCCTAAACCACAAACTTAAATGCAAACCCTGGACCAGGGATAATTCCTACGGATGACTACAACAAAAGAACTCCAACTCAGGCTTGAAAAATATCATTATAAAATATTTGTCCCAGGTGGTGCACAAAAGCATTTAGATTGCAGAAGTGAAATTCTTGTTGGAAAATAAATACTATCTATGTGCTTAGGAGCTAGAGATTAAGACTTACCCATATGTATCTTTGATATTTCCTAAAGTGTCACTTTGATGAAATAACAAAATGTTCAAATTCTCAAAAAAATAGATTACAACTGCTTTTAATACAATTCTGTGAGTCTACAAGCAGCAAATATAACGGTACAAGAACAGGTCCTTAAACCTCTGTCTGATTTTCGATATAATGCAGCTCAAAGCTAAGAATCACGTCCCTGAAAACAATAAAGTGAATCACTGCAAGTAAAACTGGAGATCTGTAAGGAAAATGAGACATTAGCTCTCACAGCCTTGATTCTGTGATGAATTAAAATACTGAGACATGAATGATCACTGAAGATGGTACCTTTACATTAAACTTCTCCTTCTCTCTATATTGACATTTTAAGTTTCTCTTTACATACATTACTTCTGATCTTCATGGTGAGGTATATGTGCATCAGTTGATTTACTATATCTCATGAAAAATCTAATATTGTCTTTAAATGTTTTCAGTTATCTTTAATCACTTGCACCATCTAACTGATGTTTATGCAAGTTGTAGGGTTGTTGTCTTGTGCTATATAGATCTTAATGTGAAATACTGTAAGATATGTATCTTGACCCAAATTCCAATATATCTGAAAGGCAATAACACAGACAGCAAACTACATAAGAGTGAGATATCATTTCAATGTTAGGGATGTCCTGAAAACTCACTCAGCTAATTGGACAGTTAATGAAAGTTATAAATTTTGAAACAGGTAGGATTAGACAGATTTCAGTTATATGAATTCCCCCCAAGACTGCCATAATTTCAGAAGAGGTTTGTTATACTCACAGAAGCTTGGATTCCCAGGACTTGTCCAGCTGTGCATGTCTCTCGTCCACCTCCCTCGCCAGCAATGTATTGCGGGCATTTGACTCAGACAGGTCCAGCTTAAGCCTCTTGGTCTCTTCCTTGGCTTGGTCCACCACAGATCTAGTGACATGGTAGAGAGAGAGGGAGGGAAATGTTTGATTGTCAGAGCAAAATCTAGGACTTGATAGAACTCTACTTTCCACATCAGATCTCCTTGCATACTGTTGTCCCTACTCAGAATCTTCACAGGACTATATGGAATTGCTGAGCATCACACACTTCGTCATTCTCAGTGATACAACAAACACATTTGCTTAGTTGCAAATCCATAGTGACATTAAATATGCAGCAATTAGGCAGGCAGTATAGTTATGGTACCACTACTTTTTAAAAAAAAGTTTTACATGAATCCCAAACACTATCCAGCATTTCTGGAAAATCAGGTGCTTTAGTAAAAACTCCAATTAAGTGAATTATGATACTGATTATATCATTATACTTATGTGAATTGTGATATTGATTATATCATTATACTTATGTGAATTGTGATATTGATTATATCATTATACTTATGTGAATTGTGATATTGATTATATCATTATACTTATGTGAATTGTGATATTGATTATATCATTATACTTATGTGAATTGTGATATTGATTATATCATTATACTTATGTGAATTGTGATATTGATTATATCATTATACTTATGTGAATTGTGATATTGATTATATCATTATACTTATGTGAATTGTGATATTGATTATATCATTATACTTATGTGAATTGTGATATTGATTATATCATTATACTTATGTGAATTGTGATATTGATTATATCATTATACTTATGTGAATTGTGATATTGATTATATCATTATACTTATGTGAATTGTGATATTGATTATATCATTATACTTATGTGAATTGTGATATTGATTATATCATTATACTTATGTGAATTGTGATATTGATTATATCATTATACTT